>CAJVPI010000306.1:0-36034 GCA_910592345.1 Paraglomus brasilianum
TGTATAACAGAAGAGCAATTGATGCAATCAATAAGACGTTGAATATGTGCTCGTTCAGCTTTATTCAGCATAGAATAATCCATCTTGCTCTCAGAAAAAAGTGCCTAAAGCGCGATATCTACTGGTGGCATTCCAACGAAGGAGTAATTAAGCCTGTCCAATATCAGCTTGTAACGCCGAAAACCGTGATCGGTGGATATGATTATAAGCTATCACATGAGCATTGTGGCGTTGATAACGATCGTGGCAGTAATAAATGCTCTCCTATTGTTCCAATTAATATTGTGCTCCACAGAACGTAAAGCAAATAATTTGGATTTTGCAAAGAGCTAAAAAGCTTTGTGATGTTGGTCTGCGCATTATTAAAAGACGCGTAAGAGTTATCAATAAGGGGACAATGATATATTCTTGGCGCTTTGAAATGGAAGGAATGTTGAGGTATTTCATCTATAGTATTATAAGGCGTATGAGAACCTTTATTAAATAAGTAGAAACTGGTTTGTTCGTTTATATATATATTTTAGAGTTACCTTAAACGACTCGTCCTTTTCTAAAATCTCTTCATCGACTTCGCAGCGTTTGACGACAAATATTCTCGCTGCTTCGAAAAGTTCTTATTCGACTTCCTTATTGTCAATTTGTGCACTTAGCCAGGCAGACGACTTCTTGTACGCAATCGCCCATTTATCTCTGTGGTTGACCATGGCATATCGGAAGTGCCAGAGAAGAATTGCCGCACTGATCGAGTTTGGCAACTTTGGAGTAGGATGAGAAGTGGGTCTGCAATTCCTTCTGTTGACTCGAATCCGAGAGATCCAGCAAGATGAGTGTCGAGCTTGTATGAACCTGTTTCACCAAAGAGAAAAAATCGGGAATCGTTCTTTTATTCGTTATCATCCTCCAGTGAAATGTAGAATTGGCCTTCGCATCCTCCAATCGCACTGTTCGCGTTGTTGCGTGAATTATGCTGATGTTGACGGACTGATTTCGTAATAGTGATCCTTGAGCATGAAATGTCCTTCAGACGGTAGTCAGAACAAGAGCAAACGCGCTTTATTAGGAATTGGGGAGGCGTTCCTGGAGATGAGGCCGCTGTAGGTCGCAGCGATATATTAACGTTCCAATATTCTCTTTGCGTGAGAGTGTGTGTGCCATAGCATTGCTGTATGGCAGCATTTGCGTTTGTCGTGTGGCAGCGACTGTGTCGTTGTGGGTGCAATTGCACTGTCGTTGTGGGTGCAATTGTACTGTCGTTGTGGGTGCAATTGCGTTGTTGTATGTGGTGGCGTATAGCATTGTCGTTAGCAGCGGCTATGTCGTAGTCTGGGCCGGAAGAATATTAACTCGATATTAATATGCTGCGGACTATGTTAAATGTTGTAAACAGAAGTTAGTCAGTATCTGATGATATTATTAGTGGCCACCAACAAACCAGCAAGAAGTAGTAAAAGCTCATACTTGCTAACTCTGGTTCCTTTCCAATATCGTTATTCTTATGACATCCCTCCGCTTCTATTTATTACACCACCAAAGTGTTGGCATGACAGACTTCTTTCACCGTAATAACTGACAAAATTAAAAGTACCAACCACCATCTCCTTCAATTCCACGTTAACGTGCCGAAGCACTGACGGCCCTAGGATCGGTAATGATTCAGGAACAACTCGCATTGAAGCGGAAGAAAAAGTTTTTAATGCCGACGGATTCCATTATCATTGGGTAATAAACGGCACGTGAATGAAAATTAGACCTAATACTAATACTAATTAATACTAATAACACTGTAAATACTGTACACTTACTACAGAATGGCTCAGATATACATCATCCTTCCTACACTTTCCAGTGCGGACATACGACCGAAGTAGGGAACGTTCTATGTATTCGACAACGAAAATTTTGTTCCAACGCTTTTAGATTAAAGCGTTATGACAAACTACTGGTGTCGCGTTACTGACGGGAACTACCAACAATAGCGTAATTATCTGGTATTCGCTAGAGAACTTAGTTGCTCATAAAGGCATTCGTGTGTGCATGATCAACCCCACCGATAATACTTAATAAGCGGTACCATTTTGCATTGGATTATACTGTAGATGTTGATCAAACGAATATCTTTGTAACGCAAGCTCGACACGTAAGTATCAATCAACGTTGTGTTACTAGTTTATATTTATAGTCTGAAAACCAATTTATCGATAGCTGGTAGAATTATCGACAGCTAGTTTGGTGTCAACCTCTTTGCACCGACTAATCTACTTGTAATTAATAGTTATAAATCATCTCTATCTCGCAAACTATTTGTTAGTATGTTACCTACATATCGATCTGGTATTGTTTGCGGTTGTCATAATTTACTGAATTGTCTTTCAATACATGTAGAATGATGCCTCAGTCTATACCTTGGATAGCTTGGATATATTGATAGAATTAAGGTAAAGCATTCATTTCGATCAACCTCTTAAATATAGTATTGTTTCTTGCATTTCCCTTGTCTTTAACTATCAAACCTCTCATTCAATATTGTGTGATGATGGTTAATGGAACAATACGAAATCTTCTTCCACCTCACCCCTCTTAATTTAACTTCCTAAAATCTTCAATTGATACGTAACCATTATTCCCACACGTCGTACTTACCGAGCGGGTGCGCGCCAGCAAATTGTACGTGTTTGACAAAATTCTTGTTTTTATTTGAATTACTGAAACCGATATTCTGATATATAATTGTATTATCCATCTACACTATCATACGGCCAAGATAGTACGCGCCAGAAAATTGTCCATGAGATATTAACATTTATGGGCTTTAAACAATATAACGGAAACAATAAGGCTTAGGAGATCAATACCAAGGAGTATGAATGAGGGATGAGACAGGCACCATTCATCATCTTCCTCGCCAAAATGAGTGCATTGCAGTTTTGGTTTATTCTAATATCAACCTCACTGTAAAGATTCACTTCCGCGGCGTTTATGGAATTGGGAGCCACACATCTTTCGCGCCACCGAACTTGTGAGTTTGCCGTGCCCACGCTCAACTTGCACGGTAATGCGCATAGACAGAATCAAAATTATTAAGCTAAACATGAACAGTACATAGATTCTATAAATTCGACTAACTTTGCCATTCACTAATTAGTGCGTACTGTCAAATTTTATCGATGCGATGAAACTTCTTCTAGGCCTGGTGCAGTGTTACACCAGCTGAGCGGAGTGGTAACAGCATACCATAAACTCGACTTTGATAATGAACCAAGTAAAGCCCATTCTGTAGTCCATCAGAGTGCTAATTAAACGCTTTATTTATATTTCTTTTCATTATCATGTAAGTGTACAGTATTATATTGAGACATGATTAACTCTATATTTAATATCATTTTACCAAACAGGCTTCTTATAATAATAATTAATTAATTATAGTCATTGATCACTTGGCGTTCCAAAAAAAAAAAAAATTCAATTCACGCGCCCGTCAGCAAAACTTTTAAGTCCGTGATAAAAAAATTTTATTATCCCATCTTGGGCCGTAACGGTTATAAGGTCAACCAGGCCTTCGTTAAACCGGAAGTTACCTAATACGTGGGAAAGTATATGTGATGAGGTTTAGCTGTCAACGAATGTCACCTGGTTGAAGGACCCTAAATGATCATATTTGACAATTAACACACGCTAATTCATTATAAAGTTTAATAAGGTGATAAATGTATTGACACATTGCCAATTTGATTTGAGGATTGAACTCTCCAAAAATTATACCATCTTTGTATTACAACGGAAGTCAATCTTTGCGGCCCGGTTGATCAATTAATTAATCATTATTCCCTTGATGTTTGTTCAAAATTTTCTATTACAAGAAGATTATGTAAATTCTGATGATAATCTTTTTTAGTTGATGATGAATTAGATAATGACTGTGAAATAGACAATAATTTTTCTTTAGAGGATGGTGTTGAATTTGACTAATTAACTTTTAATAAAATTGATATCAAAATGGTTCCTCTTGACTGAAGAATTGATTTATCTAATCAGAATTAAAAACATTATTGCACCGGACTATATTATTGTTAGGACCCATTCGGGGTTTTTGCTTTTAAATCAAACTTCGATAATAATTTGTACTTGAATTGAACGTCGTGCCTCAATATGCAAATGAACGAGCGTAGATTACTCTCTTGATTCTACCGATGGCAAATAAATATATAATTTACGCTCTAGTACTAGCTGATTCAAGACTTACATTAATTATTGATGAACCAATCGGAATATAGAATTGATTCTCATCTTGATGATGTTATAAAAATTACGCATAGATGGTATATAGTTGAGTTACGTAGTAATGGCTGATTAAATAATTGGAACGACATTTATTGCAAATTAAGTGTTAAATACATAAACAATAAAATTATATAAAATCTGAAAAATTGAGCGAATTAACGCATGCAAAACCAGAATTATCTGCGTTTTCCGCATCAATTGCTTCTTTATCAATTGTATAAAGCCAGAGATCCATATACCCTGGAAGTTCATCGGAGCGCACCATTGCGTCATCCGGATTTATATCTGGAGAACCATTTAAGCCATCTCCAAACGCTTCGAGGGAAGAACCGACGGAGCTATCTTGAAAATGTGAAATAATCCCAGTCAGTAAAAAATAGAATAACTTGTGTATTCTGTAAATTTTAAATTGCACTTACTTGGTTGTTTTCTAGTTATGTATATTTTTTTCATAATTCTGGACAACGAATAAAAATAAATTTTAACGTTGTCAGGTTCGGCGTACCACTTTTTAGTGGCTTCGGCAGAAATTTCCTTTAATGGTTTCTTTTGCCCCTTGACAGATGCCGAAAAGTTCCTTCGGTATAGCAGGAACTGATTTGGTACTTGCCGTATCTCAGTCTGTTTAGATGACGGCTTTAGTAGCCGATCGATTGGCAAGTGTAGGGTGATGGGCGGGTTTGCTAACAGCTGTCTTTCTCGTTCGTTCAAATTCACATCGGAAAAGACACAGGGCGACATGGCAGTTTTTGAACAAACTCGGAATGTGGGTCGGCTTGCCATTATCAGTTGTTAGATGTAAGCTTGGTTTATTGAGAGTTAACTGTTGATGAAAGAGGGTAAAAAGGAGAAGCGCGAGTTTATATAAATCTTCGATTTGAATATACTTGGGTAGTTCAACGTGTTAATGTTACTAAAACAATCGCTACTATTATTTTATTGGTGCGTAATTGTTATTGTTCAAACTAATGAGTACGCCTACTGAACTCTCGATATATTAATTAATTGACAATCAATAGATGTAACCTATTATTCATTGGACGAAAAAGGACGCAAGGCGGAAAAACAGATTGCCAAGTCGGCAGTCTTGAGTTAAACTCTTATTAACGACTGAGCATGTATAAAACGTTGATAGTTGCAACACTTTCATAAATAATGGCATTGTAATCTGAATGTTGTTTGTTACAACCAACAGACAACAAAGCTTTTATTAGCATATCGGAAGTCGGAACAAATCTTAATATTATTATAGTTGGCTTGTGAATAAGGGGGGAGTTACACTAAATTTAATGTTTGTTGACATTCCCTGATCTGCGGTCACACGGCTCGATCACCGTGAGATTTTGGTGTCATGATTATTAACTAATAGTTCGACGTTGACTTTATAATAAATTCGACAAAGACGAATAATATGTCAGGTTCAACAGATGTACCTGGTAAACGTAGCGGACGAGAAATGCCGCTCATATATAAAATATCTAATACCCGTTGTATATTATATCATAAATATTATCTCGATAGTTTCAGCCTTAACATTAATATTTCTCTTTCCACCAATTGAATTTTCATCAAGAGTATTCTGACAAGCAAGAATCAGTAACTAGATGTCTGCAAAAAATAAGAGCGATATCTACAGTATCCTCCAACGTGAGCACGCGTCACTGGCACAGAGGTGTTACTGTAATATTGAACACCAGCGCTACATTTGTGTTGTATTAGTGTTTTTAGATCACCATGACTTTGAATACACTTCTCAGGCTAGCGGCTTTTGTAGATTTTCGAAATAAGAGTTGTTTGCTTTCCCAATGATAAATCGTATCGTGAATTGGGACCTGTCTCAGTTCGGAACCCAGACACTCAGTCCAGAACTGAGACAGGTCCCCAACTGAAATAATTCGACCAAGTTGACTTTTCATAGAATCCCAAACTCTGCCCTTCTCTGAAGGAAAATCCTCATGATAAGACGTTCTAGTTCCATTAGGTCAAACGTAAAAATTGGGTTGCATTGTCTAATAAACATATACAATTATAGAATTCATCAGTCATTGGAAATTGATATTCCTTGTAACTCACCAGCCTGAACATCCTCAAACCTCCTACAACACTTAATGACATTGCCGTCTCCGTCATTAATCACTGACTAACCTGTATGCAATACCATGGATATTTCTTGATCCAACAAGCGCTTCATCGAATCGTTTAAATTACTGTCAACAATGATGTAATGGATTTACATTTGACTGATTGAATGTGTTATCCAAAACTTGGACTAATACAGTGTTGTTGTTATATATTCCGATTTTCTTCCTTCTCTGAGAATATCACCGTTGATAAATAGATATTCTTCCAACAGAGAGGACGACGAGAATGCTATGACAATAGAAAGGCCTTCGTATCAAGCGGAACCGTTTCTCCAACCTTGAGTTATCATAGCCATTATCTAGAAACGGATTATACGAGTCAATAATTTACACTACAAATAAATTCTTCAATCTATTATTACTTACTCGTTGGGTATATCGGTCGAAATTAGACTCCATGTCCTATTAGACACTTCACTAATTGTCCACACAGAGTTATTTGGAAAACTCCAGAGTATGTCAGGGATATCAGCTTTTTTGAATATAAGTTCCATTATTGTCGTTACATATTAATCGTGAGCTGATCAGCGGCTAACGATTGTCTTAATGTGGTTACTCCTAATTTCCGCCATCACCTAACAATCCAACTCCATCTTGTACTCACGAAAAATAAAACCCTTCAAGGAAGCGTTCATTTATTTTAATATCAAACTTGATGTAAAGATTGGTTACGTCGTTGAAGTGTGAACGTGGTTATTGAATGCGGACAACCTGGACGGAATCAAAGATATTAAGATAAACATGAGCAGTTTCACACGAACATACATATTCGAAAATCCTTTCTTCCCATACCCTTTTCCAAGTGTTCCTCTTGCCATTCCAAAATCCCACACATCTTACCTACCACAGCTGGTGCAGTCCTATGAGAACTATGGCAGACCAACGAAATCAACCATTCTTTAACGTTCCTCTGGCTCATGACCTCATTCTAACGTTACATCTTTTCTTGCATGCATATCAGAGTAGAATCGTTTCTGGGTCGTTGACGCGATCTTTGCCTCCAGCACAACTGTAATGTAGGATGTATGTTAGTAACCATAGATACAGTATGTAGCGGCTAACGATTGTCTTAATGTGGTTACTCCTGATTTTCGCCATCACCTAACAATCCAACTCCATCTTGTACTCACGAAAAATAAAAACCCTCAAGGAAGCTCCATACTGCGTTCATTTATTTTAATATCAAACTTGACGCAAAGATTGGTGATTATTGAATGCGGACAACCTGGACAGAATCAAAGATATTAAGATAAACATGAGCAGCTTCACACGAACATACATATTCGACAATCATTTCTTCCTATACCCTTTTCCAAGTGTTCCTCTTGCTATTCCAAAATCCCACACATCTTAACCTACCACAGCTGGTGCAGTCCTATGAGGACTATGGCAGACTAACGAAATCAACCATTCTTTAATGTTCCTCTGGCTCATGACTTCACGACCTCAAATTCTTATCTAGAACCTGTTCTTTTGCTTTCAATCCAACCTAGCTTATCCACATCTCTTAATCAGTACATAAGTGCTTTATATCTTCCCTTCCTTTCCAATCCCAACTCACCACCCCTCGCAACGCTATCTACAACAGCTCTCATTTTTATGTCGTCTAGAGACTGACACAGCATCATTAGTTCGCGCCGGTAATTTAAGAAAACTTCGTACGTCACGTGTAGTTTGCTATATTGGAACATTTAACCTAATCGGGATAGTGCGCATTGTTCTTTGCTATTGGGACCATAAAACGTCGGTGGCATAAGGAATGGAAAGCATCATAAGAATGACACGTAGGTATTAAGAAGTGTTCATCTTCATATCGCGCGTTGTTCTACTAAAACCCAGAGGTACAGCATAGTCAGCATTAGAATAAATAGTGAAAGTCTCAAATATTTAATTTGTTTCCGATTTGTTATTAACCTTGGCGACTTGTTCAACTGTAACTAATTAACAAGATTACCAATAATTATCGTTGTCGACTTCACCTCGCAGTAATACTTGCCGGATTTTTTGGCGCGTGAATTGAGAAAAAGATATTAAAATGGTTAGAGCACGAATTAGAATGTAAGAGAGCATTATGTTTTTATTTTCCCGAGCATCTGACCGCAGTAGTCAGTAATCAATATAGGTCGAACGTAATAAACCGGCAAGATAGTTTGAATATCAAATTGTGAGTGCTGTATTAGTATTTCCTACATCATGATAATGAAAGGTCTAAGAGTTGATACGATTCGGTTTATCGAATAGAGCGATACAACCTAGACTTAAATCTTTTCTTTAATGGTAAATGTATAAATTAGATAGTATTACTGGAGGATGGAAATTTATTGTTATGGAATATCTTTCTCCAGAGCAGTTTATAAGGCTCTATCACCTGAAAGCAATAGTAATAGGGGGGCTAAGCATTCAGTCACTTTACTGCACAATGCTGGATATGTCCATGGTAATGTTCATAACTTTGATTGGGCAGGAAAGGAAGATGTTGCAAAATATCCATATACAGTCAACCCTCTCTAAATGCACCCTCTATAAATTCACACCCTCTATTACTATAAATGCATGCCTTACTTTATTCCCAGGCTTAGGAATTAGAGATAAATGCACACCCTCCATAATGATAAATGCATTACACAGTTTTTTCCATTTCAATATGTATCTCACCCTCTATGCCCATGATTTTCATGTGAGTTGTACTATGTGTTACATCTGATGTATAGGAGATGATTGGATACTCTAAATTTAATGTTGGACAAACAACAAAGATAAAGAGGGCAATGTTGTCATTTTAACAATTGGATAAATTTAATTGAGCTAACACAAATAGTGTTAGAGCTTACACAAGCTGTCAATGATCTTGCCTGACAGTCTGCTGATTTAGATTAATGAGTTCTTAAATTATCCTGAAGAAGAAGAACTTATGAAGTGCCTGACAATAAATATGTTGATTGGAGAACTTATTGAAATATTAATATACAAACAACCATGTATTGATGATGGTGACATGGATGATGATGATAGTGTTGAGCCACTGATAATTAATGCCAACAATGCTGCAAATGGTTTAGAAATTGTTCATTTATTTCTGCAACAACAACAAGACCCTAAAGAGTTGCTAAAACAGAAATAAACTATTTAAGCACTATAACTATTCCTCCTAGGCTTTATCCTAGAGCAAGCAACATAAAGTTGGCCATGAGAAAATACTGGAGTCAGCAACTAAATTCCTATTACTATGTGCCTTATTGATGGTCATGGCAAATACAAAGGCAGAAGAAAGGCACATGATAATGATCCAGAAAATCTTCTGTATGCAATAGTAATAGCATTGTGCAAATATGCAATATCTGTCTACCATGCAGAAATTCAATTTTTTTAATAGACATCTGAAAAATTCTGGCTGAGTTAAGCCAAAACTGATTTATTGAGGCTAACAGATGAACAGTTCATTTGGCATGAATTATTCAAGTTGACTTATTTCCAGACTTTCCAAAAAAAAAGGTTTGTAAAATGGAAGTTAGTTTGACCTATTAATAAATCTCCTTATAATCCTTATCTATATCACCAAAATTTTGAACATAATATAACTAATGACTGCTGCCTATACAGTAGTCACACCATTTATTGATGACATCATAATAAGAACAAATCTTAATCTTAAGAAAAAGCACAAGTTTATCAACTTAGGTTGTGGTGTTGGAAATGTCTTGCTACAAGTTGTTGGTGAGACTTGTGCAAACTCATGGGGAATAGAACTATGACATAAGTGTGTTATTATTATCTGATTATGTGTCTTTATCTGATTTTGTAAAACACACATTTCTGAAATTAGGGGAAAATCAACTGTATTCCTACCAGCCAAAAACTGATGCTTGCACAGTCATTAGAAATTGGAGAAGAACCACTAAATGAAGTACAAAAACTCATTGATCATATGGATATTAATACAAATGTACATCAACATTGACAAATCTGAAAAGGCCTATCAGATGATAAAATTGTACAACTCAATAACAAAAAGTATACAACACAATTGATAACAATGATAGTGATGAGGACCTGCCCCACCTCCAATATCTGCACAACAAGGGAAGGTGGTACTTGAAGATGCATTTCAATATTGTGAAGTGCAGTTTGAAGAAGATATTGATGCCAGATTTATGACAAAACTAAGAATGATAATCCTTAAAAGTTCAGGAAGAAAAAACAACAACTAACTTTAGACACATTTTTCAAATAATATTGTTATACTTATCTTCAATAATATGTTATTTTGAAATGTGTGAGCAGTAACAGTAGTAGTAGGGAAGGGGAAGATAGAAACATTAACATATGTATATTATCTATATTATTACTGTATTCTTCCAAGACTGATATAAAGGATTAATTTTTTCTGACAATTTTATAAAATTTTTTGGATGAACACTAATGGCTTGTTAATTTCATTTTTTTTTATTGTAATAATAAAATAAACAATCGAATACATTTAAAATATTTATAAAGATAATTTATTTATTTAAAAAACTTTTTTATTAAACCCCCCGTTTTCTATGAATCTTAGTATGTATCCAGTCGATATCCAAGTTTGTTTCGAATCCTGGGATCGTGGCATTTAATCTACCTGGGTCTCGGATCGTAGGTAAATCCCACACCTCCATCAGACTTTGTTACAACCATGCATTACATCTTTAAATACAAATAATGAAATTAATCGATATAAGTGTTGAAGTTACGAGTTAAAATCATAGGGTTATGCAAGTCTCAAAAACCGCAGACAATATGCCGCAGGTCATATAGCCGAAAACAATATAGCACAAACCCAAAAACATTTATAAATACGGTAGAAAATCCTAAGCTGGTTCTTAGCTTTAATTAAATAATACGAGAAAATAAAATGTTCGAGCCTATGCAGAGCAAGCGTCTGCGGATTGGATACTGTACATTGTATCTCTCACGGTGGATAGAAAGGAGGATTGATCGTCGATTACCAAGATATGAGCAGCGCTTGCGCTATTGCTTTGCCTTTCCGCTCTGGCCGTAACATATAGATTTTCAAGCGGCTTAGTAACTATTACTCACTTCCCCCACCCAATACAATAAATAAGGACTAGTCATCAGAATTCGAAGCACTAGAACCATCACTAAGCACCGAATCATGTATGTCACCCAATACTTTGCAACGCGTATCCACACACAGTTTATATCCCCACTTTGGGACCCAGGATATGGATACATCTGAGGATTATGGTCACACATTCAACGTCGCACAGTATAATTCCTATATAAGGAGTAATCTTCATTGTAAAAACCAACATTAATCCGGTCAGCATTGTGTTAAATATTATATATAGGAATATACTGTAGGACGTTAAAAGTGTGGGATAAATGTGTGGTGGGATTTCTTGACTATAATATAATCATCTGAGGTATAGCATTTCAATAGATATATTTACAGTGAACCCTCTCTAATATCAACCCCACGGGACCGGTGATATATGCGGGGTTGGATATTATAGAGGGTGTTAGGGGTTTAAATAATGACGTTATATGTAATGATATTATATACGATACTTATGTCTCGAATAAAGTCTTAAACTTTATTTATATTTATAATAAAAATCTCTTTATTTCTTTTTCCATATAAACTAAACCAATTTGTTTACCTCACATGAATTGTGGTTCTCTCTCTCTTTGATGAAAAAATCTGTTAACTTTTTTTGTTGCCTTGCCTCGTATATACTGTATTCGATTGAATGCGTCGCAACCGACTTTTGCAATCTTGGCATGTCTGCTCTTACGAATTTGGCGGGGTCTTGTTGCTCTACATACTGCAGAAGTAATCTGCATTGTTCCAATGCCGTAGAATGAGAAATTTTTTCGATTTCAATGTCGCTGCCTTCATTACAACTATCAGAATTAGACGTGTGGAGTATGTTTATACTTTAGTACTTTAAATTTTAAAATACTAATTTATATTGATGTTGATATCAGCGAGGTACATTTAATTAGGAATAAAATCTGATATGTGTTGATAGGGATATCAACGGGGTATGATATCCAAATTGATATATGCGGGGGATTTATATATGGGGAAATCCGTTCTGTAACCACTGTTGCTGATAGAGAGAGGTGGATATTAACGGGGTGGATATTAGAGAGGGTTCACTGTACTTAAATGCAATGGATTTTGACAATCCCGGCTATATGAGAATTATTCTCTAAATGCACACACGTGATTTTGAGTATAAATTTAGTAGGCAGACATAGTTATTGTCATACATCAGGTAAAATTATAATTGGTAGAATTTTGCAACATTCGATTCAAATATATTACTTTAATGTATTAACGAACCATCGGGCGATTTTAATTTGATCAGACCACTCTAATTTTATCAGGCTATTTGATCAGGCCATATTCCAGTTCAAAAATCAACAGAACTTAACACATATGCTATAAAGTTAATGTAGTTTTTACGAGCGAATGACTATTTAAATGGATAGGCGTCATATTGTCATAGATTTTAAACTTGCTAATTGCTTGTATTTGAACATAATATCAATAAATTAATTGTCATGCCTCCAAGATCACTTTGACAGATGCGCAAAAGTATGAATTTTGTCTGTATGCTCGCCAGAATCCAGGGACTCGAATTGATTATGTTAACTGGATTGAAAACAAATGGATAGCGAATCTACAGTATCGTGCGACTTTCGACTGAGGTTAATGCACCGAAAGCAAAGCGACATAGATCAGTTACGTTTCCACAAATTAAGTATAGATTATTATGCGGTTTCTAATTACTGTATAAAGTCATTTATACTAATCCAAAATGAAAAACGCGGATTCGTTTTTTTTTTCTTTGTTTAAGAATTTCTGTTAGAGTTTTTCTATTACATCTCAAAGACCAAATCACGTAAACTAGCTATTATTGAATTCATGTAACAGTAGATAAACGAACACTGGTATAAAAGTATTATTTTTATTCTGTAATCTTCATTCCATGGAAAACAAGCTAATCGTGCCATTGGGATCTTTCCGCCCCCATCAGGAATACTAAATTTACTGGTCATCCGAACGTTTCGTGCTCAATCGGAAGTTGATTCAATAATCAACTTTATCTCCTGTCACAAATCGGCTGTTCGTGATTTTTGTCTGTAGCTTTAAATACGTGTCCTGATATTTTTTAAGCAATTCTTTCTACTTTGATATATAGTACATAGTGTAAATGCTCTGATTTCTATCACAATGGGAGCTAATAATTACGGTTTGGACACAGTTTGTGATTTAATAAATATTCGCTTCAACAAGACCAGCTCAACCACACTTACCTTCTAACACCCATTTTATCTTATCGTCTAACAGATCTTTTCATCAAACATAGTCAACCTCTTCCCACATGACAACATATAATTTAGTCCCTTTCTTTATTGTACCTATAATGTTAGTAGATACAGTCTAACCTCGATATAATGAAGACTCGATACAATGAATATCGCATTATAGTGAAGAATTCCTCTGATATAAAAACAGTATTATTAAGAACATTACTATATTGGAAAGTTTCGATATAGTGAATTTCTGATATAGTGAAGAAAAATCCCCGTACCCGTTGACTTCATTATATCGAGGTTAGACTATAGCACCTGTTCTAACACGTATTATGTTAAAACTTGGTACATTCTTGCGTAGTTTGAAATAAATTGTGATTTAATAGATAGTGAATTGTCTCCTATATTACTATACAATAAAATAAAAACCACCAGGTATTATTAATATATGCAGAACAAATTACTCGTCATATCCGATGGAACGAACATTTATCCACATTATATTGTAAGTTCTAGTTGACGCGTTTTGTAATCTATCGATTAATTAAACAAAGTTAGTATTAGTTGCTTATATATTATGGCGTTAATAAAAATGATAAATATTCATACCAGATTCGCCTCCGGTTTCTTTTCCCCCGATAATAAAATGTAGTTAATACCATAAAATTGCGTTCTATAAAGACTTTTTGCTTTTGATGACCTACCATTATCTGCCATCACCTCGGGAAATTCAAGTAATCGACTCGTATAAACGGCCTGAGAATGAAATTCTGCCTCAACATTCCGGTCTTTCATTTGTTTTCTTAATATTTCGGCAGTAATAAACTCTTGAAGATTCTTTTTCTCAAAGTGCCACCCAAAAAAAATAGACGTTACTTCGCTAGCTGTTGGCCGCCTGTCTGGGTCTTCATCCCAGCATCTCATCATTAACTCTTTATAACAGTCTGGAGTATCAGCAGTGATTTCCGGACGCAACCCACCACATATGTCCAACGCAAGCCGAACATCATGTGCACGTTTTTGGAACGGTCGCTCACGGGTAGTCATTTCCCACATAATCATCCCAAAACTGTAGACATCCGATTTACACGAGTACGGCCTTCCCCTCAAATTCTCGGGAGCAACATAAGGCAATACACCAAAGAACCCCTCCGACGATTCATCCTCGACTAGACGGCATAATCCCAGATCGCCAATTATAGCTCCTTCGGCCACGACAAATACATTACCGGAATGAAAGTCACCATGCACTAGATTATGCTTGTGAATCTCCTCCAGGCCGTATGCAATTTGCCAGAGTGTCCTTAGACAGAAAGCCCATGTGACGGTGTCGGATGATCGGCGAAGAATTTGATGTAAATCCCCATCGTTGCAGTATGCCATTACCATTGCAAATTTCTCAGAAGATGGAACGCGGGTGATACCATAACACCGAAGTATGGCTCCGCTAAAACTGCATTGAAGACATGCTTTCAGCTGAAAAAATTTAGATATTATTGGTCGTAACGCGTATGTTGTACGAACTGCGGCAATACTTACTTCTTCAAAGAATTTAGGAGAGCCGCATTCCAGCATTGTATCTAGAACTTTTATTACAACATCAGTCTTTCCATCTCTAACCAGCTTCCCTTTATTCACAGTCCATCTAGGTCCGTCTAACCATTCAGCAATACATATACTTCCAAATCCCCCTTTCGCCATCGGTTTTACATCACTCAATCTATCGTAGGGAATCCAATCCAACACTTCAAAGCGTGTTTTCGCTTTCGTTTGTATATCATGAATAAAGTTATCAACCGCTTCACTGCCCGAGGTCCAATTCTTAAAGTTATCCATAAATTTTTTCGATTCGCAGGGTTGACACCAGTATTGATTCATCGAGCCACCGCACGTTTGGCAATTTCCTGACAATGAACGCTTGGGTTGTGCTTGGCGGCCATTCTTAGTGGACTTGGATTGAGCGACCTTGCTAGTATTGATGTTGCGAGTATTAGATGACATGCTTTAGTCATCTACGTTGTTTACCAAAACTACAGACATGGCTTGGTGCATTGTAAAAGAGGCGGTCTGAGATTGGATTTGATTATCATTAATCATTGGCCAGTGTCGGTCACATAATTAAAGTTTGTTACAATATCATCGTGATAAAAACCATATAGCAATATCACAAGACTTTGTTATCTTCACATTAGTGAGAGGAAAGATTGGTCCTTTTCTCGCGATTTTTCTCCCTTCCAAATTCGGTCTAAATGGCTAATTTAGGTAATCAAACTTGTTCCTCATCAAAAAAGGAAGCAAAATACGGATAGACTCCTGCTGATGTTAGAGACTTTATTATAAAAATCGAAGTTACTGGTTAATCTAGCTATATTTGTAAATAGTACAACGTGAACCTGTGCATTAAGTCACATGACAGTTTCTCTAAATGCAAAATTTGGTTTATAATTAAGTGACAATAATAATAATATTGATATTAATATGGTGAAAATGGCTTTAAAATGATGTCTGGAAATAACACGTGTCTTTAAAGATTCATTACTCTCCAAAAACTCGTGCGTCTATTGAGATCTCATTAAAATATTTTTCAAATACATATACTCTTTCCTTTTTAGCTCATCTAAATTCTCCGGATATGGCAAATCTTTTATTAACAGCTCAGGTGGAGATACCATAATAGCAAGTCCTTAAAAATGCTTCACAAAAAGGCCTAAAGATTAAGGGATAGACTAAAATAGAAGTATCATTCACGGTTTGGGAAACAGTCGGCCATCGTGTTAGCAGTTATCATCGTCTAAGAAACAATTCGACATAAACACAAGTCCTCAATAAGTATAGTCCGAACAAAGACTTCAGGACCCGAGACCCCAAGAAGAGTACATCGTTCCTTAGGATATTGAAGTTGACGCCCACGAATTTCACCATATTCAGAATCTCTATACGTGGGCGCAGAGTGGGTAATTCGGAAATAACATAAATACCAATTGGATGTACGAGCCATCAATTAATCACAGACTTTAGTTAATTGCAAAGACTAGCTTGATGTATTAGCATGTCATGCAACAATAATTCTATTGTGTCCATTGTCCCTATCGAGCTCACGAGAACAAAGGAAGTACAATATTACTCGGCTGTTTACATAGAAATCAAATATGAGCATCACCGAGTGTGGGTTAAAAATATCGTATAAAAAATTCTTAATTGATGCATTCATTATGCTAAACTTACTTGCAATTAGCAAAGTAATAGCAGCGACTACTCTATAGCATCTGGCCAAACCAAGTTCAAGCCATTTCTTGTTATTCATCTCTTGGAACAGGAACTCCACAAGGTTGGAGCATTTTCTGTAAATTAGTACATTCATGGGCGTGACAATGCGATTTTAGCTTAATGTTTGACAGCAGTCTCTAGCATCTCTTCTCTCATACCCTTATTGTTATCTTACCTCAACAAATTCAAACTTGACTCTTGCAACAGACTCATTCTGCGCAACTGCAAAGTAAGATATCAGTGCGTGGTGTCCAATGTAAGAAGCGTAACTGTCTCTATGTTGGTTCACTAACCATTCACTATGAATAAGAGATATATGTTCAGATCGTATATTCTTCATACAGTAGAGATAAACCATTCATAAGCGAGAATTACAATTTATTCGTATCTGCATGGCCTGTTCCGACATATTTTGATTGCACTGTAGGAAAAGAGAAAGTTTATATTTGCAGCTATAAGAAACATAACATAGAGATCTCACAAGTACTTACAATGTTCCAGTTGACTGTTGAGATTAAACCGATCCTAAAGGATTTGTAGCCACTTTCAGTTAACTCAGAGAACAATGCAATGATAATGCGGAAAACATTTCTTACCATGTTCGTGCACAATATTTAGAGGACTTCCAAAAATTGGCTTTACCAAATTTCCCCCTTTTAGTCATGTGACTTATGACGACTAACTAGTACCACATTATACCCTTTTCTCCCTCAACCGTTATCCTTCGGTTTGTAGTTAATCAACATCTCACCTCCATCAACTACTGATAATATTCTCTCGACATTGTGAACAGTCAATAAGGTATTGAAGAACGGAACTCCCATTAACATCTGCTAATGAGGACACTGTATGTCATTCTTTTCATATATCGTATCCTCTCGTGAATAAGCACCCCCTGATTACTACTATTAACAACATAACCCTCCCCCTCATAAACAGTTTATTACATAATAACACGTGATTATAAAATTTCTATTAAAAATCTTCGTTACTGCGATTACTGTTAGATACCCTCCTAAAGTTTATTATTTACGTGATGGTTGCCGATCATTTTCATATGATCGATGGGGTGCTTATTCACGAGAGGATGCGGTAGTCAAACTTTATGAGTCAATACAAAGTATATGTCTAACAGTAACGATTACTCGTTTGGTAAAACTCCCAGGTAAAGGAAAATGAGCTGGACCTAGCGGGACGAGAGAATAGGGCATGCATTCGTACTAGGTCCGAGCTTTTTTACATCAGCAGAAATAATAAATTTTGAATTTAATGCACGAAGTGCACTTGTTACACAAATAATCGGTTAACCGTGTGATCGTTGTATATTATTTAATATATAGCCCCTTATCCCCACGCTTTTTTTTTCTTATCGCCATCTTTTTTTACAACGCAGGCATATTTTTCTCGTTTCAATAAAGGCATTATCAGTTTTTTGTTCATAAAATGTCTTCTTTGCTCAGTCTCGTTGTGAGGTTTTCTCGCCCCGCTCTCCGACCAAGACTCTTTTCCTAACTTCGCGACAAAGAAATAAAAAAGCCGAGCCTACCTCTTCTAATGACCTCCCCCCTTTGGCATCTAAGTTCAGAAAAATAGATATGGGCTCACTCAGGGTAAGTTTCAAGTCAGCTTCAGGCGAGAATGATGTAATACCTAATGTTAAAGGTATGAACTACATGATATGTTCACGTGCCCCATTCCGATCAACAGGTAAGTAAAATTTATTATCTTAGTGCATTTATTTGGTATTCAAGATGAAGCAGTACATGAACAAATTAATTACGTTCTCGATGAGAACAAAATGATAGGAAAAGGTCCTAATGGCACACTGAGCCTGGTATTCGATGGAATTAAGAGATTGAATAAAGGTGAAAAATGTTTAAAAATTACTTGTGATAGATTGCGTAGATTATATTGTTGAGGTTTTGAGAAAAAATCGAGTACAGCGGGATTAAACAAAGCTCAGTGTTATGACAATGGAAAAGACTTTCAATACTTAGATCTCAATTCTGTGTTGCTAATGGTGGATTATCAGTTATGCTAAATAGTAAATCCATCATATGATTTCAATCCCTTTGGGATACAACTGTGTGTGCAATTTATTGGTTAATAAATTCTGTTAATAAAGTATGGCATTTTGACTTCTCTACTACTACTGAATTGTCTAAGCATCAAATTATACTATGCATATATCTTATATGTTTATTTTACGGCCTGATTTATGTGGCCTGATTTATGTGGCCTGAATTTATTAAAAGTGCATGATATTCAATTGATAGCACAAGCCTGGCACAGATTATATAAATAGATATTTTGTGTAATACAAGTGTCGTAGGAGGGGATATAAATCATAATCAGAATCTGATAATTCTAACAATCACCTTCTGATGATTATTATAGGGCATGAGAAATCGGGACCGTAGAATTTTGGGGATAGGGATATATCTGAGTGGGATAAAAATGAGATACTGATATACAATAAGGGAAATCCGTCCAACGTTCAGTTATCCCATAAAAAACATCGGAACAATAGCCATGCCTTTGATAGAGCTGTGCATGACACAATTGCAAGTCGCGTTGGTTAATGGCAGCTCTGGCCGCAGGGGTTTGTACAACATGGAACCTTCTTCATGTGTGCTTTGCGCGTCTCACAGATTATTATAATAACGCGCAGTTTTAGTCACGCTGTTTGATTTCCCAGCCACGCCAGCCGTTTTTGGTTCGCGTAGTGAAATGTCACTTCTGTCCCACTACAGTCGAACCTCATTATCCCGAACTTCCGTTTTTGGTAGTACGAACAATGCATAAAATATCATTACGCTTAGTTCTGAATATGAAACGGAATTAGTGTTCAAAGAGCAAACTATTCGCATCGGTGTTTCATTCCAAGTTGTCAATTTTTTTTGCGAAGTTGCCGTCGTATCGATGTTTCATTTCAAGCTGTCAATTTTCTTTGCGAAGTTGCTGCGCCACGCAGCCTGTAGTATAGAGACAATATAAAAATGTACAGTAAAAAAATTTTTTGAATTGATGATCACTACTGATATTGGGGTCCCGGAGATAATATTTGCCATGCAGCTGTCAACCATTAACGGCAAAGTAACTGCCTCACTAAACCAACTACAAAAACGTGGCAAAGAAAGAAAGAGACGTATCTCCGTTTGTGGAAACAAGGAATGCAGCTCGAACTGCTTCATATAACCAAGTTATCTTTGCCGATCCAATTCTTATAAACGCCAATTATGGTTGACGTCTTCTGTATTCTGGGTGATTGCGGTACCGTGTACCCCGGTAACACACCGTCCTACATATCTAGACCAAAAATTTTCATTCATTAACAGAATATTTCAATTACGAACTCGCGAAATAGTTGGCACAGTATTTATGTCCCACATTCTGCGATGCGGATCGTACTTTTGATGGTACGTTATGCCATTGTACTGATAACATTCTGTTATTATATAAATATCTCTTACTGTGTTGTTCGAAAGAGGCAGGTGGGACAACTGCAGATCATTCTGCAAAGAATGTTTTTGTGCGAACGTTGGCGTCCGGAACGTCTTACCGATTGTTTACTGATTGTCTTGCCTCATTCTCATACCTTTTATGACAGATAGTGAAAAATAAATAACAAATTTTCAGCCGCGTATTATTGGCTATTAAAATTAGGGGACCCCCCCGTATATAGAGGCTTGCTTCCCCCTCCCACTACTACCGGCCGCGTAAATAAGAACTGACAACAAGGAATTAGAGCGCGTGCAAGTGCGGGAATCCATATTACAACCCGCGGAATACTTACGTCAAGTATACATATTCTAATATATTTCAACGGACTCCCCGAGAATATTATTAACCGCTGCAGGAATTTGTCAACGGATCAAACTCGTATAATATACTATATCGGATCTCATGGCTGCTAAAGTGTCAGTTAACCAAAACGTTCCCAAGGAACAATCTCAATCATACAGACGCCCTGGTTTTGGTGATGAAGGGCAACAGGGCTCGAAGGAGCGCAAGACGAGGGTGCTTACAAACATGTTCGAGTTAAAAACGGACCCGAACATGACCACATATCATCAGTATACCGTCGAATTTAAGCGATATTCGATGCGCGAAGGCGAAGCCGCCCGCACAGAACCTCTTACCGGTGAATCTAATAATAACAAACGTCTTCGAAGACACATATTCGCCACGTTCCAAAAGCGACATCAGGACGACTTTTTCAGAAACGTTGGCGTTGCGTATGACGGTGGTCCCAACGTCTTCACAACTGGACAACTAACTCTCAGAGGAAATAATCAAGCCAGTGAGCTCATCGAGTTGGAAGATGACCACGACCGTGCCGGCAAGCCAAACGAGTTTTACATTGATATCAGAGAGAACAACAATAAGCCAACAGTCTCGCTTGATGAACTGAAGGTTGTCTTGTCGGGTGACACTTTCGAATGGACCTTTTTCAACAACCTAGGACTGAAAATGCTCAATGCTTTTTTGCATCACAATCCCGCGTTACGATACGTGCAATTTGGTGAATCAATCTTTGTTCCCGAAAACAGGAGTCCGCTTGGAGGTGGCGTGGACTTGTGGCAGGGATTCTTCGCAAGTGTTCGACCAGGAGAAGGTGGTGGAAAAGGTAAATTGAAATTACAGACATATTTAAACGAGTAACTATAAGATTATCTTTGTATCTAAGCTGAACTTGTGTTGATTTCTCTATTCTCAAAAAATAGGAAAACTATTTGCGAATGTAAATGTCACCTACACTACTGTTTATGAACCAAACGATCTGGCTACGTGGCTGTGCAAATTCCTCAATAGCGATAGAGTTCCAGCTAAACTTGAAAACCATATGCGTGACAACATAAATAGTGTCTTGAAACATGTCAAAGTCCGACCTCTTCATCGTCCGGATTGTAAGACGAAATATACCATTGCCAAAATTGCTAGCGTAACTGCAGATAAATACAAGTTCATGAACAACAAGTCTGGAAAGGAGGAAACTGTCGCGGAATACTTCAAAGCCGCTTATAATGTGACACTCAAATCTTACCATATGATCGAAACTGTTGGCACGAGAAAGGACCTGATTCCGATTGAATGCTGTGGAATCGTTGAGGTAACATACTTTCAAACAAACTAACGAAGTTGTTATTAGCAAAGAACATTTCTAATGCCCTCTTCTTAACCGTAGGGTCAGCGATATCAAGGCAAACAATTGACCGGAGATCAACGCGCTAACATGATTAAGATCACCGCCAAGCGCCCTAACGAGAACAAGTCAATTATCTTGGATGGTATCAAGAACGTACTATCACTCAACCAAGACAAACTACTCCGACTAGCCGGTTTATCTTCCAGTATGCAGATGGCCTCTGTACCTGGCCACTTCAAGAGAATGCCAGAGATCATGTATTCGCCATCATCTAAGCAAGGTGCAACAGTCAGACCAAAACCTGACGATGGTGCGTGGAATCTTCGTGATGTTCAATTTATCAAGCCCGGCGAGGAATTACGCAATTGGCTTGCCATTTCCTTTTTGCCAGATAGATTCTCGGAGCAAACCAGAAACTTTCTCCGTGATTTAGCAAATCAAGCCAGAGTTCAAGGTATGAAAATTGCACAAAACCTTCAACAAAGAAGCGCGTCTATCCGATGGCGGAACGACAAGCAGACTCGCGATGAGATCATTAGAATCCTTCAGGACGCAAAGAAATCAAGCGCTGGTTTGCCCCAACTGGTTATATTCATTGTTGAAGATGAAAACCGTAACCGTCAAGCAAACAACGACCAATATAATCTTGTCAAGCGGGTCATGGATACGGAAGTTGGAATCCTGTCTCAGTGTGTTCAAGCGCCACATGTTATAAGGATAAACAAGCAATATCTTGCAAACGTCGCTCTGAAATTAAACCTAAAACTCAATGGAACAAATTCATCCGTCAATCTCCCTCGAATTGATAAAGTCCCTATGATGCTTATTGGTGCTGATGTCACTCATCCACAGCCTGGCTCAACCATGCCATCAATTGCAGCAGTTGTAGGATCTGTTGACAGGCATGCTGCTCGATATGCTGAGAGACACGTAGAACAATTCAAGGAACCAACTTCTGGCAAAAAGACGGGTCGTGGTAAAGAAGAAATCGATACTATGACCGACTTGGTAGTCGAACTCTTACGTGAATTCAGGCGCATCAACAAAATTTTACCTAAAGTCATTGTTATGTTCAGAGACGGCATTAGCGAGAGTCAATTCAAACCGTTGGCATTGGATAAAGAACTTCCTTATATTAAGGCAGCGTGCACTAAGGTGGAGCAGGGTTATAATCCAACAATTACCTATATTGTTGTTGGCAAAAGGCACCACACTCGATTTTATCCCACAGATGCAAAGGATGCCGACCGAAAAGGAAATGTGAAACCTGGACTTATAGTCGAGCGGGAAATTACCCATCCGTATCTTTTTGACTTTTATCTTACCTCTCACTCTAGTCTCCAAGGAACATCCCGTCCATGTCATTATCATGTACTCTTCGATGAGAATAAATTTAAGGTGGATGAACTCCAGGACTTTACGAACAAGCTGTGCTATAACTTTCAACGATCAACTAGAGCAGTTTCCATCCCTGCACCGACTTACTACGCACATTGTGCGGCAAAGAGAGCACGATCACATCTTAATGGACGTTTGCACATGACAAAACCAGAGTTTGCCAGTCGTTTTCCGATGTATTACGTCTAAGAATAGTTTATATTATGTATGCATGCTATTTTCAATTTAGTACAATTTTTGGTGTATATGGTATGGGTGTGTACATGTACGTAGCATATCAATAAATAATTTTTGTTCGCTGGCTAACTATGTATTAGTATGTGACTCTGATTTTAACTACATGTAAATTTCGCATCTTGCTTGGGGAAAATGTTGAATATTTCTTCTTCCATGTGCATAATGAAATATGACCATCTTATTGCCATCAATCTTATAGGAAACACCATGCCTGTTCGGTTCAATAATAATATTTTCCCAGAAGAAATATTAAAACTATCAACTATAAATTCCCATGGATTATAGTTGGGTCTAGTTTTAATTCATATTTATTTATAGGCAACGACGAGGATGACGTATTTCTCTGCATAACTCTGTGTCACGGAATTTATTCGGAGTGATACCAATACGAAGGATGCGATGGGCCAGAGATATCTACCCCAGTTCAGATACCTACTCCGAGTCCGAGACAACGTGGGAGAAAGGAATTGAAAAGGCGAAGAGGAACTTTAGAGACTTAGCTGAAGCATATTCCTTAGGCAAGGTCATAGACAGAGGCGGATCAAAAGTCTCTCGCCTAGCAATGAGCAAGGTCGCAATATCGGTATATAGACTAAACAAAGGCTGCGAAAGAATTCTAACAAAGGAGTTTATCGAAATAATACCCTACCCAATATTAAATAGTAATGTGAGGACGGAGATAGAGAAACTCTATAATTCGCGTATAAACACCAGCTCCACTACCATGGCTATTAAAAAACGTAATCTCCGCCGGCTCGCACGCTGATTAATATCCAACCGATTAACTACTTCCTCCAGAATGAATGTATTAGTATGTAAATCAAATCATTACAAACACATCTAGCATGAACGTTACGTCACGGCGACGACTGGAAGCAAAGGCGCTTTGAGGAATGGTGAGGAGCCAATATGGAATGGCGTTTATTTGGGATAGGTACATATCTTGTTTCGCATGAACGTTTCGGGCTACAGTCAAGTACCGATACCCGTTATACCGATAATCTACCTATAATAGAAACTTCCGCTCCCAAACTTTACATAGATAAGAAATTGGTTCACTACTGCCAGAGTTCCGTATAGCCAGGTTCACTATAGATAGCTTCAACTGCAATAAAAGTGTATTCCTTACAAATATTAATATGGCACGCGATTTGTTTACTGTTCAATTCAGCCTCCAGAGAGGACGTTCCGACCCGAACATTTTTACCCGTCACTATTCAACAGCTTAAATTGGGCTTTATAGCGAGCACCTCGTTGTGAATAAAAGTTCCTTGCGATAGCATCAATGTCCTATTTAGTTACTCTTTTGGGAAGCCCGATTTTTTGATCACAAAAAAACTACTACATATAGCAAATAAGGTTATGAATACCAAATGAAACTTAGACTTATTTAGGAGTGAATCTCGTGAATGCACACCGAAAGTGTATGCAAAACGTGCATTTTAATTTAGGGACTCAAGTGCCCTAAATATAAACAGATTTTACGTTTTAATCCTGTTATTATTTCAGTTATTATTATTATTATTCATCTTCTTCTTTCTTAAATTTAGGTAATACGTGATGCTATATCTAGACTTAGCAATAATTCGACTCTTTTATCTTTAAAAACCAGAAGGTAGGATCTAATTAGAATAAAGCTCACCTGCTCGCGTATCTCTTTATGAGGGTCTTCATTAAGCAATTTTTTCCAAAATTGCTTTGCAAAGGCCTTCTGGATCCTCCAAGTAGTCTCAACCAGCTGTCAAACTATGCATAATGCTAGTGCTTTATGTCTACAAGACTTCATTAATTTGCCATTTCAATAACGGAATTAAAGCAAGGAAGCGGATTATGTAACAAATGTAACAAGACAGCAAGCGCTTACGGTTTAGTATTAATATTAATATTAAGTCTTTCGCTAGTAGCATTAAGTATAATCCTGATTGGCCAGAAAAAATTTGTATGTTGATTGGTCGATGTCAAATAACACGTGTATAAGAGATTGAGTCATCTTGTGACACGCCAATTTCTAACATTCTTGCGACCATGAGCGAAAGGTAATTTACTGCCGTTGTCCGAGAAGAGAATGTTTATTATGGATTCGCCAGAAATTACAATCTTTAAGAAGCTAAATTTGATTACTTGAATTAATAAAAGATCTTTCCTGATCACTCTTGATTGCCAGCACTTACTCCACAATCGATATCTAGCATTGTAGATGTAGATGATGACTCGCAGCAATTCGATATTGTAAACTGCTATAAGGGTTTTTTGGAGGCCAATCCAGTAAATTTCTTGTCAAATTTATTCATTTCCCCCCCTACATTTGGATCGCAATGTAACACTGCTTTTCACGCCGTTAAATCAGGACATTCCAATGCCAATAGCAGCAATAGAATCTTTAATCGAATTTATTAAGCACAGTAAAGCAACGACACTTTCCGAATTTATGAAATCTCTTGAGGAGGGAAGTGAATCATTGAAGAGCTCTACACGAAATTCGATCTCCCTCTCCGCGGGGACAGACTTATTTCTGAGATTTGTCACCCGGACATCTCATGATGTTACGGTTAGTGATGTATATAACGCGCAGTAGGGATTGAGATTGGATTAGAGTAGTGATGAGTTGCGCAAATCTAGTAACAGACTACTAATATGTAATATGGTTTGCTGTAGAATCTTGATGCTTGCAAAGAGCATCTAATGGAAAGTGGCAAAGTCCTCGTGGAAAAGGCAATTGCAGTTAGACACAAGGTGGCCGAATTGGGTGTTCAGTTCATAAAAGACGATGCCGTAAGTGAGATGTTATTATGACATATTTACGTTAATCTAGCTATACGCATGTATACGTGAAAAGTACGCAGCGAAGTCTTATCAATATAATTTCGTTTAGGTAATACTTATTCATTCATACTCACGTGTTGTTATGCAACTGCTGCAGCGTGCAGCAGCGTGTAAGAAGAGATTTAAAGTGTATGTCACCGAATCAAGACCCAGTTCACTAGGGTAAGTTTTTGTAATAAATGCGTGCATTATCCATTTTATCAATTTCTGATAAATTTTTCTCAACGAATTAGTCTGCGTTCAGTCAAAACATTGCGCAAGTCAGGCATCCCAGCCACCGTTATACTAGATACGGCTGTTGGATATGTCATTGGCAAAGTAGATGCGGTTTTCGTTGGAGCAGAGGGCGTTGTCGAGAATGGTGGCTTGATCAATGCGGTGAGTGGATCGAGTTTTCGCATGTTAAGTGGAACACTGGTAATGAACTAAAAGTTGGTTTTTTTTTTACTTGTGCGAATATACTACAAGATCGGTACTTATCAATTAGCCATAGTTGCCAAAGCTGCCAATAAACCCTTCTATGCAGTACTTGAGAGGTAAGCGCAGCATCTAAACACGAGCTGCTTTCGTGTAGCACTATTAGCGATAAGTAATTATACTTTTTTGTCGTTCATTAGCTACAAATTCCTTCGTCTATTTCCCCTGAATCAATACGATCTTCCAACACACACACCAGACTTGCTATCATTCCCAGACTTGGATAATCGATTCAGCCACATAAGCGGTCACATGAGAATAAGCGATAAATACGAGCACAATCACAAGCAAGTCGACAGCAAGGATGAAACGGATGAGGTTGAAGATTATGAGGTGAGTAATCACAAAGTCTTCGTTTGTATTTATGGATCAAATTCATAATCAACTTGAACGGCTCATGGTTTTATTACCTTAGTCGAACAATCCAACGGTAGATTACACTCCACCAGAATATATCACTCTACTTTGTACAGACTTGGGCGTTCTAACACCATCAGGAGTCAGTGATGAATTGATCAAGTTACATTTGTATTAAGTAAGCGGACGACTTGTTGCAATCATTAGAATATCCCAGCGAGACATGCTTATTGTTTATTACGAAGTAGTCAATGAAGAAAGATTTGAAGAACCTTCAATGTCAACTTACACATACTTGGGGCCTTTTATTTGACAATAATTGATAATATATAATAAAAAAGTATGAACGAATCTTTGAAAAAAACATTTGCCTCAGTTAGACACTGGAAAACCATACGCGCATGAATCGTCAATGATGACTTACACGCATGTTTCATCAAAAAACTCCCCAGAAAGCATTGTCACTTCTGCAAAATGTCACTTCATTCCGAATGCGCCCATTCTAGTGTGAAATAGTTAAAACAATTTAAAACGGCATGATTCAAGTCGTTATAGATTGCCCCTATCTCTAATATTTTAGTTCTTACCTTGCATTCGCGGCCGCTCACTCTACTGAACAAAATTAAAGTCCCATCTGTATTCGTTCGACCCAAAGACAAGGTATGTTACCACGGCAGCACTTGAAGCAAACAAAATTGTTATAAATGACGGATTGTTTTGCGTTTTATGCAATTCAACCGAGCGTCCTTTGTTACTTGACCCGGTTACTAAAGACTGGAGTAACGACGTAAGTGACATCGGGTTTGTAAGAATGGATCAACAGATTTAAATATAAAAGCATAGTGAAGATCTGTGTGTCACCATTTACTCGCCAATTTTGGGATCAATCGACATTAAATATGCGAGTTACTCTGTTATACTATTGCATTGTTAGCTCTTGATTGCGTTTACACATTCTTCCAGAATTCTTTCAACACAATTTGTTCACTCTTTCTACAGTTAGAAATCCTGGCGTTTTACGCTAGGAGCCCTTTATTCGAAATCCATGGTAAAGTTTGAAACCGTATACATCACGTAGATGATTCATTGCTTTACAGATTCATGTCGACCGGAAGATGCTCAACTAGATTGACACTCAGATTACAAGCATGCCAGAATATAAAATGCTTATTCGCTGCACTGGAACTGTTCCAATGATCAACAAAGTGAAACACAGATAGATCGATGCCAAAACGGCGACTGATCCTGTTGATGTAAGCTTGTGATATAAATTATGAATGGTACGAAGAACTAATTAACTAAGATAATTGTCTCACTCTCTCCATCGTGGTCTCAGAAAATTTACCAACTATTAGTCAAAAACCAACTGTTGAATTTATTGCGACCAATAACTTATATTATAATACTAGAACACTTCAATGACCGATCATTACTCATCTACAATCTCCTCGGTTTCCTCGACAACCTCCTCAACCCACTCTTCAATTACTTCCACGCCCTCATCCTCTCTCGTATCAATTGGAGGCAACCCGGCAAGTTCTCTCTCTTCAGCCAATTCATTTTCAACGCGTTTGCGCCATGCATTCCATTCATCCATAAGGCGACGTCGGTGAGCTATTTGCTCTTTGGAAACAGATGTCTGGGCGAGAGCATCTTCCTCTTCAAATACTTTGGAGTATTCACGAAGGCTCCTACGAACTTTCTTCTTTTGCTCGTTAGTAAGAAGGGATCGAGGGCGGGGTCGCCAAAGGATTTGTTTGAATTTATCAAGAAGATACCGCCGCAATTGGGTTCCTTTGAAGTCCCAGATTGTATAGCCATTCTCGGCCTGCGAATTATAATTAAGGATACTTCATTTAATATTGGTAAAACAAGAAACAGCGAATATCAAATAAATATCAATTAAGAGATTATCTTATTTTGTAAGACACATTACCGAATGCCTCCACATACTAGAACTGGTAATAACATATCTGCCAGTTGGATCCCATTCGATATCGGTAACATTATAATGTTCTTGCACACTCATCAACTGCAAGGATGCACCAGGATCCTGTCTAGCAGCCTCTTTCTGTTCTGCCGTTCCCTCAAAATCTAAATCCCAAAATTCCAAGTCAAAGGTTGACTGTGATCTTAACGTAGTTAATATCACGTGTCTACCACGAGGAGACCAGAAAATAGAATTCGAGGTTTTCTTATCGAGCGTTTCTGATAGGATAGTGAAGAGTCCAATTGAGATACCACATTATTATATTACAGTACCCATAAGAACATGCGTAATTTGAATTGATCCTTACTGATTAGTTTAAAATTTGCTACTGTCTGCGTGCCATTCACGGGTTTCGCCTTGTCGAGATAATAGAAAACTACGGATGTCTTTGGTGTAGTACTCGGTTGACCGTATGCCGGATCATTTGTGGTTATTATAACAAACCTCTCTCCCTTCGGTTCCCATGCAAATGCCATGACAGTGTCTGAATAGTTATGTCAAACAGTTATGAATTTTAGTAACAAGAAGAATAAATTAGCCTTGCTAAGAACTCTTGGATAAACGTTGCATATCCTGATTGCACCATCATTAATCCCATCGACTCTTAATTGCAGAAGTTTACGCTATTGTTTACGTACCTTTGACTTCTATTACTTCTACTGGAATATCCTTTTCACGGACTCGGAAAATTTCGAGATTAGCAAATGTCGACTTCTTAGTCTTTGTGTGACGGTCTACTTTTACACATAAGAAATCCCCATTTGACTGCCAATGCAGCTTACACTACAACCGTACATCGGGAATGAATGTAATAATATTAGAGTTTTGGTCACACTCATACTAGGAAAAGAAAACACTGATTCACAGACATTGGCAACACTGAACAAATTCTTAGTCCTTATAATCTCCTTTGATGGAATACTCATTAGAGTAACACGAGCTGGCTGATTGCCTATTTCAGGTGTCCAAAAACTGATTATCTCTTCTCTAGTCTTCTTATCCCCGTGTTTGTCTTTACTCTTATCCTTTTCCTTATCTCTTTCTGAAACAGGAGCCCATTCGAAATCAGCCACTCCTTCAACCTTAATGCTCTTCTTGCCAACCAGACCCATCCCAGGAGTCTCATATATGGATATCTGTTGACCGACAGTCACGCGTCCGAAATACTTATCGTTGTGCGACCATTTAAACATAGGCCACGTAATCTTATTTGAAGTGTCGTCGGGGGACGTTGAAGAAGGGAAGGAACGAAGTAGAGCACCAAAATGGACGTCCCAGATAATCAACTGATTTCCTTCGTCCTCCATTCCAAAAGGCGAGCCTGGTATGCCATTATTGAGGGTGATTGGTTCGTAACTCCAAGTGACGAGATATCGTTCGTTGGGTGAAAAGTCAATTAGTTTGACGCCCGGATGGACAAACCGGATTATTTTATTCCAACTTGGTCCGCCCCAGAGTGCTATACCTTGCCGATGGAATGTAGCTAGATACGTGCCTAATGGAGACCACTGAACGTATGTTTCTGTCCAATACTAGTAGATAATTAGCATCATCGAGAGGAATATCTTGTCCTAACCGCCAATAAACAAATATTACAACTTACTTGTCGTTTATGGATTTCTTCCGGTGGCTCAGTTTTGCGATTCCAATAAATGCTCACTTCGTCTCCACGGTGTAAGACAAATTGATCTCTTGCTTGCGAATCGGTAAGCCAGCTTCGCAAATGTTCCTAATAATTATCGGTAGGTTAGAATCGACAATCCTACGAACTACGTTACAGCTTAATAAGTCTTTGCTAAACGGACCCGCTCGGTAAACTTCTCTTCCTCTGGGTCTACATATTCCTCTTTCAATTGCGAATACTTTTCGATATCTGTAAAACGATTGATAGCCAGGATATGGGATCGATCCATTGGATGATTATTTAATTGTTTTACCGCAAGGTTTGCTTGCTCCGCAGTTTCCATCTCAATAAACAGAAAACTAAAAAAAAAAAGCATTGTCGGTTGAATATGAGGATCACCCTGTTAACGGCCTTTTGATTGTATCGATTCTGACTAAGTAACGCGACGATAAAAAGTCCAATATTAGCATTAATGTTTATTTACCCCTTAGACGCTAGTTTCCCTGTCTCGGCATTTAGATCCATTGGCATACTTATTCCTCCTTCTTTGATCTCTCCAACTCCAGCTGTGCGGAATATTTTTCGCATTGTTCTAAAGAGTTTGTCTTTTTTACTTTCCTCAACTATTGGAACTTTATCAACTACTATGATATTATCGAACCCTTCTTCAAATGGCACTTGGTACTTGGCTTCAATGTCTGAATAATCTATTTCATCCTCCGAAGCGGGGAGGTTATTTACGTCGAATGCTGTCATTTTGATTATATTGTTGGTAAACGTCGTAAGGAAGAGAAAATTTCGAGAGTAAAAAAATATTGGGTCCAATCGGAGAATTTTTATCAAATGTCACGCGCATTTTTAAGACCGTTCCAAGATTATTTATAGCATGATAATTGTTAACGCTTTGTAACAGATAAATGGCATTTGGGCTGGAGAGAGCAAAGAAAAAGCTGATGGAAGGCGAGTTAGGAGATAGTCATTAGTTAGGAGAAGCAAGTGCAAGTGTTGCAGTCTGCGAGGTTGGGACGATTATTACCAGAAAAGAAAAATAATTATCAATGCACTATTTAGATCATAATACATATTATCACACTGATGTTTTTGTTGATGTCTTTTCGAAATCCAATTTCCTTCCAATACTCTCTTTATGTCCTCTCTTCTGAAGAAGACGCAAATGGTTGTATTTCTGGGTACAGTTAAACTCTCCACTTTTAAATACACTTACACATCCATTTTTAATGTTTTCCATCCAAAAATCTTTTCGCAAGCATATTTAGAAATGCATTGTCGAGAATACCTCCCGGTCAAATTTGAATGCAAGCGCCCTCCCAGGTGACCGAACATAACATTATTATACAATCTTGTGTGTTCCCAGAAGCTTTCACAGATGTAGTGACTACCTGAGATCACCACCATTCAGGGTGAGATTGCAAAGATAGTAAAAAAACAACAACAATGCATGTCAATTTAAAGTCATATTTTAAGTGACCTGAGATGCCACTGACCTTGACTTGAAGCATTATGCATGAAATCTGCTAAATTGATTGATGAGTAATACTAGTCATGGGACATTTCTTTTTTTAAATTTAGAACTTTATTGTCTAACTACAGATAAACTGCTAAAGCTATATGCAATAAAGAGCTTGGCTGAATAGCCTGGAATAAAGTATGTGGAGTAATGTGAGAAGAGAGAAGAATTCTAGTGATAGAGACAGTTGAAGGCCAAGTATGGAGTAATAATTTTGTATGAGAGGAGGGTGGAGATAAAGGAAGAGAAAGCTTTAATTATAGAGGAGGGATTAGAGGAACCAAATGATGTTGAAGTGTAGGAGGTCCATATGGTCCAAAGGACAGCTGATTGAGTTAGACAAGCAATATGCTTAATTTTTGAAGGAAGATGTGAGTGAATAATAATAATGGAAGATGGAGAAGAAAGGTGTGAAATTAATAAGGAGATGAGTGTGGAAAGGTTCCAAAGATTTGATGCAAAAGGACAGGTGTGAAACATGTGAGAAAGAGAGTTAGGAATGGAGGGACACCAGGGACAAAAGCCAGAGTGAATGGAAATATGAGCTATTTTTGATGCCAATAGGGAGTGACCGATTATGATGGGAGATCTTCCATAAGAGGTCATGAATTTTACAAGGTCAGTGAGAGTGGTGAATTTCATTCCATGTAAGTGGTCCAATGTGAGGGGAGGGAGAGTAGGGTAATATTGGTGGAGAAGGAGGAGAGAGGAGAATGTATTGAAGATGGGGGAGAGAGGGAGAAGAGGGGATGGTAAAAAGGGAGAGAGTTTCAACTGAACAAGAGGAATTGAGAAAATAATGGGGGGTCTATTTTGAGATGAGTTCCTCAGTGATTAAGAATGCATGATGGAAGGGATTGTGAATACCTCCTCCTATATAAATAATAATAATAATTAGAATAACACACATCAAAATTTAGGACAATAAAAAGCTAGACATGAGAAGCTTTGCACTAGCCTGCAGAACTGGCTTTGAGACTATTCCTCCACCTTCAGCAGATATCACTTCAATCAGAGATCAATGCATGTCTCTCAGAATCTTTTGTGTTTTTAAACTAATTGAAATAATCTTTTGCTTGTTCTTGATTTTGGAACCAGCACACTCACAGACTGAAAACTCACAATCCCAATATAAATCTTTTCCTAAATTATGTCTGTAGATATAGATTCAAGTTAGTAAAGGCTCTGATATTAGCCATGAACTTTTTAAGAATTTCATACCATGAACATCCAGTCTAGATGGTAGCCCTTCTGTATTATTATTGAAATATCTATCACATTTGCTTGGCAATCCATGAAGCTAGTGGTCATAATATAATTATATTATGACCACTTAGTCTAGGTTATGACACTTGGTTAGACTATGACCACTCTGTCATGTGACCACATGTTATTCTCACTTATGAGTCACCTGTTTCAACCCCCAAAACTCGACTCTCGATCGGCATTTAAAAAATTTTATCCACCCCCAAATCGATCGATGATTATATTAATTTCGCCTGGTGCACCATTGAGATCTGCAAATTTACCCTAACCCTAATAGCTCACATGTACTATATATGGTGCACCACTGGTGCACCAGGCGAAATTAATATGAATCACCGAACCTCGATCGGCTTTAAAAATTCCAACACACCCCTAAATCGATCGACTGAATTGGTTGAAACAGGTGTATGAGTTTGCACTTGCATCATCATTCGGGTGACAACATGATCACGTTTGTATCGTTATTTGCCTGTGTAACCATCGAGGAAGTCAGCTGAGGGAAAAGTCAGCTGCTACGAAGTGACGATGTGTTTGCATTTGCATCGTCATTCGAGGACGATATAATCGCGTTTGCATCGCGAGGATGTCAGCTGAGGTGTTGGTTGAAAAGTTAGCCCTACGAAGTGACGATGAGTTTGCGTTTGCGTCGTCATTGCAGGTGATTCACATCACAATTAGCTTGCGGAGTTGTCTGCGATGGCTGAAAAAAATTGTTATTTGGTTATGTGACATCAAGTTTGTATTTGCATCATTGTTCGAGTGACGATAAGATTGTGTTTAACAGACGAGCAATATGATTGGCCTGACATTACATGTCAAGGGATAATAACGATGAGTGGTTGTATTGTCATTCAGCTGAGGCATTACCAGCCGAGGATAATAACACTTACATGCGCACTCTGTGCGATAATATTTGTGTTTGTATCGTCATATTATTTGATTTCTAGAGTGTGGTGGGTCGATGTAAGTCAATTTGCGAAGCAAATATTAAAACAAGTAACGACATACAGAGTGCGCCTTCTTTCCCAGAAAGAAGCAGAATTGTGTTTACACCGCCATTATTTGGCGGCACCCGCTGAGTTAGCTAGAGCCAAAAAAAATCAAAAAAAAAAAGAAATCGTTTATTTGTCAAGTGACGACGAGTTCGTGGTTGCATCGTTATTGCAGGAGATTTTTCTGTAATTACGCATTCAAATAAATTCATGGAGAACCAAATAGTTGATGTATCTTGTTCATAATTTTAGACCGATCAAGAATATATTGCCATTTTCTCTTTCCACCACCTGCTCGTTGACGCCTAATGCCAATTTGCGAAAATTTTTTACCAAGAACGGCGTTACTACATGGTGTTTTACTATTAACTTTACACCAGGCAGAATACTTTTGATATAAATTCTCTGAATTGAGACTATCGATTCTATTTTCGGGCCATAATAAAATAAAATTAATAAGGAACTGGATATGGTCGGGATAAACTAAAATTGAGGAAGTAAATCCCCGAGTCTTTGACTCATGCAATTTAATATCTATTATATCTTCGTCAGCTGTATAATATTCTTCATCAGAGCTTGACATTGTACATGTGTTTGGAATGTATAGGTGAACCTCAAAAAATTGCTGTAAGTTACTTCTGTATGTAGCGCGTATCTTTAATATCAAATAAATCCGTCCTAATTATACTAGGACACGTCCTAATATAAAAATGTTACTTAGGACGGGAAAAAGCCTTATTTTCGTCATTTACCTTGTTATTTTTGTCATTTACCTTGTTATTCTATTATTTTCATAAATCCGTCCTAATTGTCCTAGTAAAAAGTAATATTCTAGGAAAAATAAAATTTATCCACTCATGATACATTTATACTATATATATGATGTATACATGCTATATACATATAATATATACTATGTATATCTATAGATAAAAAAAAAGTAAGAAGATCTGAGATTTTACTAGGACAACTAGGACATTAGGACAAGTGGTCTAAAACTTCCCTATTTAGCTCGAAAGTACTGTAAACTTTTATCTTTTGGTCATAGAAATTGTCTATTTGGCTCGAATTTTACTTTGATTTCTATATACATTTATTTTATCCGACACAAAAAACCCCCTCGGTACAAATAGAATTTATTTATTTTTCAACATCTACTTCAACCTCAATCAGGCTGGATACTGATA
>CAJVPI010000307.1:0-36031 GCA_910592345.1 Paraglomus brasilianum
ATATAAATGACACGTCCCCGGATGCGACAATAAAAATTAACGAGGACGAGGCTGGTCTCTTCCATCAAAAGTTTTTTTGTGCGTAGATAGAAATAGTATTTACCGTTTTTCAAAAAGTGGATAATCCACTACCACCACCTTCCTTTCTTATATTCCTTATTTCCCGACACAACCATGGAACAAGAGCGTCAATCATCAGATTTACCCATATATAGTTATTATCGCTCACAAACTCCAAGCGAAAGTTCAGTAGCAAGTTATTATAATTCGACAGAAATATTCAGCGCCATCATCCAAAACAATGTAGGCCGCATCAGATCGTTACTAGAAGAGTCCAATCTCGACATAAACCAGTTGAGAGATGAAGACGACATGTCACCGTTGATGGTTGCCGCTTCCAGAAATTGTCCAACCGTAGTCAGATACTTGTTGACTCTTGGAAACCTTGACATTGACTTGAAAGGTTGATAGAACTTGAATAAACTCCATTTAATGCTTTGTGGCAACAAGACAACTAATATTGCTTTACTTTTACTTTCACGCTTTCAGACAATGACGGTGAGTCTGCCCTCTTTCAAGCTGCCTCGGCAGGAAACGTCGAAATTGTTGAAATTCTAATTGGTTCTGGAGTATTAGTCGATTCCGAAAACAAGGTAAATTGATGTGCTGGTCGCTTATACTAAATTTGGGTTATTCCCTGTATTTATTTTGCGGAGGTTCCAATTCGAGTTAGACTGTACTACCCACCCATTATTTACCAAATTGTCGGGAAATTTTTATCTGATTTATTTTTTTCTAATCACAAACAGGGAGAACGTTCGACTCCTTTAATCGTAGCTGCATCCAAAGGCTATGCGGGCGTATGCCGCATATTACTGGACCATGGTAGAGCAAACGTCAATCATCAAAACAGTGCACAAAGGACAGCCTTGGCACTCGCTGCATACGGTGGCCATTTTGCAGTCGTAGAGATATTGCTATCGAGAGGAGCAGATGTAAACCTAGTCGATCAGGTATCTTATCACTACGACCGGAGACGGATTATTTGTCAATCGATCGTATCCGTATCATCTCGTTTTGTTTACATTCTCGCATTCATCCCTTCATGTAGGAAGGATGGACAGCTCTTATGCTCGCGGCCTTTGGAGGCTGGCCAGAAATATGCTCCCTTTTGTTGGAGAATAACGCAGACAAGCACATATCTACAAAAAATGGCAAAAATGCAGTATCAGTCGCTCTCGATGCCGGCCGCAAAGAAGCTGCGTTATTAATAAATGATTATGTTCCAGAGCAACCTTTATCTCCTCTATCTCCACAATCACCGTGTTCACCAGCCATCCCACCACAATCACCGTTCATGCCTCCGCGCTCGCCGACATCCGTACGTTCCCCTCGTTATAGTAGGCAAACACAGTTCTTGGCCTCGAATATGCGTGCATTAACGCTACAAAAGACAAAGTCTGACGCGTACCGGCCACCCAGTCCTAAGATGGAGCCGGATGAGGCTGCTTCAACGAACGCACGACGAATTGCAATAAGACCAAAAATACCCCGGGAACCTAAACGCAGAAAACCTGGCCAAGATCCCAACTCACCCTGGGTCATATTCTCATTGATCGTCACTAGTTGCTTCTGTAATACATGTCTACTTTCCGTTGGTAAAATGGATAATCCAAAAGTTCGCCAAGCTTGGAGAGAAAAGGTTGCATTGGTTTTCCTTATATTATTGGCCTCGATGGTCTCGGCATTCTTGAGTTTTGCTCTATCGCCCATCGCATGCAACGATAAAAAGTTAGTGCCCCAATCAGAAGTAACACGGTTGTTTGGACCCAATTCAACTGGAACAAAGGCACACATAATACGCGGTCAATTGTTTAATACGGGAACCTACTTTACAACCGGGAAACATAGACCGATTGCTCCGTTTACCGATGCAGATTTGAACACGACGATAACGCCATTGTTCGGGCATGACATTTCCGGATTCTTTCCTCTGGATTACAAGTCTATTGGATGTGGACGTGCACCTATAAACAATGGATCGATCTGCACACAAGCCATTGCAACGAAGAACAACAAACTCCATTGCCACATCTCGCAGGCATCACGAAACGAGCTTGAGAGCCTGTCTATGAACATGTTTGTCGGATTCAGTTGGAACGACGTAACAAAAGGGGGACGTCACCTGTTCGCATTCAATGGAGACGTCTATGACGTGACAGATTACTTGAATTCGACCAATACGGATTACTGGCTTGGCAACAATGCGGTCACCGAATGGATCAAAGATCTCGTTGGTCGAGATGCAACGATGGATATCGCACGCGAAAATACAAACCTTGGTAAATGTCTCGAACATTTTAAAGTCGGAGTGATCAATGATGGAACGTCTGCAAGCTGTTTTGTCGCCAGCGCTATTTTGAGGCTGGTAACATTTCTATTCCTTGGCGTAACATCGGTTAAATTTGCCTTTGCCTCTTTCTTTGACTTTTACTTGGCGAAAAGGTTATCCAAAAAGCCTGACATAAACGTTGCCAATAATCATATCATGCTCTTGGTCACTTGTTATTCCGAAGGCGAAACCTCGATAAGATCTACTCTGGATTCCTTGGCAAATACGACGTATCCCAACGATCACAAATTATTGTTCGTTATTGCCGACGGTGATATTACGGGCTCGGAGAACGACAAATCGACGCCGCAGATATGTAAAGACCTGCTCGAGCCCCAGTTCCCGGGCGCACCCGATCCCGAGCCACAATCTTACATTGCAACTGGCGACGGTGGTAAAGAGCATAATATGGCAGAAGTGTACACTGGTCATTACAACTCCGGTGGTAATCGGGTGCCGATGGTTTTGATTATCAAGTGCGGTACTCCTGAAGAACGTCAAGGTCCAAAGCCGGGAAATCGTGGCAAACGCGACTCTCAGTTGATCTTGATGAGGTGGCTCCGTCACATTTGTTTCAACGAGGATATGTGTCCATTGGAATACGAACTTTTTGAAAAAGTGCACAATCTGACTGGTGTGACACCTGACAAGTATGAAATGATATTGATGGTTGACGCTGACACGGTTGTAAAGCCGGATAGTGCTAGTCATCTAGTGGCGGCCATGGAGAGCGACCCTACAATTCTCGGAATGAGCGGTGAGACTAAAGTGGGGAACAAGACTGAAAGTTGGGTTACCATGATTCAGGTAAGAAAAAAAATTTATATAATAGTAATATACGGTTTCACGCATGACAATTGATAAATGGTTATTAACATACGAAATTTTCCTTTCCCCGATTAATTTCAGGTGTTTGAATATTACATCTCTCACCATCTTGGAAAGTCATTCGAGTCCGTCTTTGGTGGAGTTACTTGCTTACCGGGATGTTTCTGTATGTACCGAATCAAAGCACCGAAAAGCGATGGATATTTCGTACCGATTCTCGCAAACCCCGACATTGTCGATGCATACGCATCAAACGATTTAGACTCTTTACACCGCAAGAATTTGTTAATTCTTGGTGAAGATCGTTTCCTGACAACGTTAATGTTACAGACCTTCCCCAAACGCAAAATCATCTACGAACCCAAAGCCATCTGCAAGACGGTCGTACCGGATAAATTCAATGTCTTGCTCTCTCAAAGACGGCGTTGGATCAACTCGACTGTCCACAGTCTTATGGAACTTGTCATTACGCCTTACTTGTGTGGATTTGCCTGCTGCTCTATGCAATTCGTCTTGCTTTTGGAACTGTTTGGATCTGCCGTGACGCCGTTCTCTGTACTGGTTGCGGTATATTTGGTAATCGCGGGCATATTGGGTCAGAGCGTTGGCCCACAGCTACAGTTTCTTGCAGTAGTGTTATTCCTACCGTCACTATTGCTTGTACTTTCTTCACGCAAGGTCACGAATTTGTTTTGGATGGTGGCGTATATTTTTGCTTTTCCTATCTGGAATTTCGTCCTCCCGACTTATGCATACTGGCGCTTTGATGGTAATTTATCCAAAACTTTTTACGCAATGCTGTTGTTATCCCCCTCCTCCCCCCATCTCTTTATTGTACGGTATATCTAACGTAATTTTTTTCGTGCAGACTTCTCATGGGGTGCCACTCGTAAGATTTCGGGAGTTGACAATGGTCACGGAGGTGGAGATGCAGAAAAAGTAGAAGTTAAACCGGTGCCAATGAAGAAATGGCACGAATGGAAAATGCAGGAAAAAACAAGAACGTTGCTGAAGCATTATTCAGACTTTGCACCACCCAAAGACGCAACTACGCCCAAGGATGCTCCAGTACCGGGCATTGCAAAATCGAATAGTTTACGGACGTTTAGTGGAAAAAACAATAATAATAGTAATAATAAACGCAAAGAAGCTCGCAGTACTATGTGCTAATAAAAAAGTCGCGAAAGTCGCGCTTTCTGTGATAATGTCACTTTTGTGACGACACCAATTTACTTTGTACACTAGAACTTTATAATTAATTTGGATTTAATTGGAAAAGGTCATATTCTTAACAATACCCTTTTATCATAGTCATTTGTATTTACTCTGTTGTAAACTATGCACATATCAGACTGTGGGGGGGATTGCTCTGTTCCGAGAGCGGGCTGTGGGATTGTGATTTATCCGAACTAATGAAAAGCGATAAACCAAAAGAAGTAGAGAGTGGTGTGGTTTTGAGTGGTGTGGTTTTGGCTGGCGCGCCAATTTCTTTTTTTTTTTTTTATAATAAAAACTTACTTTAAAAAACTGCAAAAGAAAATAAATGATTTTGTAGTAATGACAATAATAATAGTATTAATTAATTAATTTCTTTTACGGTATTAAAACACGCGTTCAAGATGGATTATAAATTTGATGCTGGAACAAAACTAGTCAGTCTTTTCATATATTGTTATTTGTTGATGCATTCTATGCGTCATGTAATAAAATTGATTATCAAACATGATTTATAGATATGAAGATATACAGTACATATAAAACGTATTAATTCAAATAAAAAAACCCCCTTCCCTCCCGACCCGACCCCACTTTGTGGAATGTGATTTTAGCGATTCGGGTTGATAAGCACGAGAAGGTAGAATTGATAATCCTGGCATTTAAAAGTTCGTTACATCGAAGATGAATATAGAGTAGCGTGATCGTTGAATCCGGAACTTTTTTTTTTTTTTTTTACTTTTTCTTTTCTCGGTTTGAATGGTTTACCAATAAGCATTCATTTCGATCATCTGAAAACAAGGGGCATGCATAAATAAGCGATCGCTGAAAATGTCCAGGTTTAATTTTCTCTGCAAAAGGAAAAAACGCCGCTCCTTTTTCGATTACGTATACAGCGGGGTAGTCTAAGCGCGCGCTAGTTCCATGATCCATTTTGGTTAGATTCGATCGACTGTGGGGAACCAACCAGACAACGAGCAAAAAGGTTTATCACAAGTGCACAAGATCAAATTTGTGATATCATTTGATTGTCATGTTTCATCACCGTAATTATCTGATGATCTGAGATTGGCCGATCAATTAAAGAAAATTCCTGGAGGATCTACGTAACTTCACCATGTTCGCTTTGCAGGGGGGGGGGCTGGATACGTGGTGTTCGAGTACGTGTGTGTTAGCACGTGTCTGATTCAACAGTCGTAATAAATAAAGTGGTTAAAATACAAACCTGTAAGAACAGAACAATTCGTATTCCGTAATAACAGTTCTGACCAGACATATTGGCTATTGCGCACACACGATATTTTCGTGCGATACTACGTAGCATCGAAATAGTTAAAAAGTATGCGCTTATTCCGAATTGAGATCAAATTCCGGATTTCAAAATCGCAAGTCCAGAATTTAGAATGATCGATCAACCCGGTTAAATCTACTTGTAAATTTCCTTGCATATCGCATCACTTGGGTCGAATGGTGACATCAATCCATCAAAAACGATGTAATTTGTGAACAAACTCATCACTACTGTAGTTCCATAAATTTTAGATAGTTGGTTCTTAATATTTTCCTCGATAAAAGTAATGTACGAGATTTACTATGTTCTCCATCTTGGAAGACGTTATAATTATGCAATTTCCGCTAAGCGTGATCAAGAACTACGATATTGACATACGATGAGTATTATTTGTTTATCTGACTAAGGTGTGCTGCCCGGTTATCCAAACCTGTGAGCTCACTACTGATTACATACTATCACAATAAACGAACGGTTTTTTGTTAATATTTGGTTGACTGTCATACGTGTCACACTGACTACGATTGTATTGGTTAAACTGTGAGATGGCGTACTCAGCACACCGCACAGATTCTTCGCCTCTCATCAATTCAGTCAAATATGTCCCAGGGTCAGTCGTCTAACAACGTATACAGGGAGTGGCTAGTTAAAAGCGTACAAGAAGGGTTTATCAGACAATATGCAGAAAATGACCTCATTGAGCGTACACTTCTTGGTCATGGTGGATATGGCGTTGTATACAAAGCCAAGATGAGGCAATCTAAAGTACCAGTCGCAATGAAAACTTTGTTTCTAAACCGTTATGGTCGTGAAGAAGAATTATATAAACGGTTTGTCAAAGAGGTAGGCACTGGTTACTTATTAATTTTATTGTCCCAATTGTTGCATGCTGGCTAAACTGAGTTATTTCATAACATATAATAGTTGAAAACCAATAAGCAGGTGAATAATCATCCAAATATTATACAGTTCTTAGGAATATGTCGGGAAGGTATGTTGAGTAACATTGGATATTGCAGTTTACCATATACATAAATATTGACTATAAAGTCTCTCTTTAATAAAGATCTATCTGGTCATTACCACATGGTCTTTGAATATGCAGATGGTGGAACATTGTTTGAACACCTACAAAAATACTTCTCTAATCTGACATGGAATGATAAATACAAATTGGGTGTGGATATTACTGAAGGGTTGATGCATTTACATAGTCTTGAAATTGTTCACAAGGACTTGGTATGTATTATGTGGTTTTTTTTTTCTAACTGTTATATAATATTTCTGATATACAATTGCCATCATACACTAATTTTAGTACATTTCAATTGCTGTATTATATGGATTTAGTCCTCAACAAATATTCTTATCCAAGGAGGTGTTGCAAAAATAACAGACTTTGGATTGTCTACTGCCCTTAAACAAATTATGTCTACATCAAAAGGTGAAGGAAATACAGCATATATTGATCCATTATCTCTTAAGGATAGTTCTTACAGACGTAGGAAAAAGTCAGACATCTTCAGTCTTGGAGTAATACTTTGGGAGATTTCAAGTGGGAAACTTCCATGTCAAGGGGCTACCAGAATTAATGAGATTTTTATATACAGATTAAATGGTTCTCGTGATTCTCCATTCCCCGGAACATCTGAATGCTATATCAATCTATATTCAAAATGCTGGGATGAAAATCCTGACAAACGACCAGCATGTGAAAAAGTAAATAAAATACTAAAGTCATTAATAACTCAATCATTAGTTTACACATTAGATCTGAGTAGGTGTAAAATTGGAAACACAGGAGCAACAGCATTGGCAAAGGCTCTAGAGACCAACTTCTCTTTAGCATCTTTAGATATACTTTATAATGGGATTGGATATGCTAGAACTACAACAGCATTACAAAAGGTTTTGGAATCAAATTCTTGTACTTGTTTGACATCTATAGATATACTTTATAATGAGATTGGATATGCTAGAGCAGCAACAGCATTACAAAAGGTTTTGAAATCAAGTTCTTGTTTGACAACTCTAAATTTAGGTTATAATATAATAGGAGATACAGGAGCAACAGCTTTGGCAAAGGCTCTGGAATCAAATTCTGGTTTGGCATCTCTAAATTTAGAACATAATAATATAGGAGATACAGGAGTAACAGCTTTGGCAAAGGCTTTGGAATCCAATTCTTGTTTGACATCTCTAAACCTAGTTTGGAATAATATAGGAGATACAGGAGCAACAGCTTTGGCAAAGGCTCTGGAATCCAATTCTTGTTTGACATCTCTAAATCTAGTTTGGAATAATATAGGAGAAACAGGAGCAACAGCTTTGGCAAAGGCTCTGGAATCAAATTCTGGTTTGGTGTCTTTAAATTTAGAACATAATAGGATAGAAGATATAGAAGCAACAGCTTTAGCAAAGGCTCTGCAATTCAATTCTTGCTTGACATCTCTAAATTTAAACTGGAATAAGATAGGAGATACAGGAGCAGCAGCTTTGGCAAAGGCTCTGGAATCCAATTCTTGTTTGACATCTCTAAATTTAGTTTGGAATAATATAGGAGAAATAGGAGCAACTGCTTTGGCAATGACTCTGAAATCCAACTCTAGTTTGAAATCTCTAAATTTATATCATAATAAGATAGAAGATACAGGAGCAACAGTTTTGGCAAAGGCTCTTCAATTCAATTCTTACTTGACATCTCTGAATGTAAGTTATAATAATATAGAAAATACAGGTGCAACAGCTTTGGCAAAGGCTCTGGAATCAAATTCTGGTTTGACATCTCTAAATTTAGAACATAATAATATAGAAGATACAGGAGCAACAGCTTTGGCAAAGGCTCTGGAATCCAATTCTTGTTTGACATCTCTAAATCTAGTTTGGAATAATATAGGAGAAACAGGAACAACAGCTTTGGCAAAGGCTCTGGAATCCAATTCTAGTTTGAAATCTCTAAATTTAGAACATAATAAGATAGAAGATACAGGTGCAACAGCTTTGGCAAAGGCTTTGCAATCCAATTCTTGCTTGACATCTCTAAATTTAAGTTATAATAATATTGGAGAAGCAGGTGCAACAGCTTTGGCAAAGACTCTGGAATCAAACTCTTGCTTGACAGCTCTAAATTTAGAACATAATAATGTAGGAGATGCAGGAGTAACTGCTTTGGCAAAGGCTCTGAAATCAAATTCTTCTCTGCTTGAGCTGAATATTTCATCTAATCAGATAGGTGATATAGGAGCAACAGCTTTGGCAACAGCTCTGGGATCAAATTCTCATTTGACTTCTTTAATTTTGGTTTGGAATAATATAGGAGAAACAGGAGCAATAACTTTGGCAAAGGCTCTGGAATCAAATTCTTGTTTGACATCTCTAAATTTATATCATAATAAAATAGAAGATACAGGAACAACAGCTTTGGCAAAGGCTCTGGAATCAAATTCTGGTTTGACATCTCTAAATTTAGAACATAATAAGATAGAAGATATGGGAGCAACAGCTTTGGCAAAGGCTTTGGAATCAAATTCTCATTTGACATCTCTAAATTTGGAACATAATCAGATAGGTGATACAGGAGCAACAGCTTTGTCAAAGGCTCTGGAATCACATTCTTGTTTGACATCTCTAAATTTAAACTGGAATAAGATAGGTGATACAGGAGCAACAGCTTTGGCAAAGGCACTGGGATCAAATTTTTTTTTGATATCTTTAAATTTAGAACATAATAATATAGGAGAAACAGGAGCAAAGGATTTGACAAAGGCTTTGGCATCACATTTTTGTTTGAAAGATTTATATTATTCTTGACAAAAAGGGGATAGGAAGAATATCAAGAAGCTTTAGCAGTTAAGGGAAATTTGATTAAAATTTTCTTTATTTATGAGATCAATAAGATGACAGTTACTTTTATTTATACTGTAGCATAAGATTAATGAACCAATAGCAAGTTTGCGTTTGGTTTAATGTTAGTATTAGCTCCATAAGTTCTTTCCTAATTTCAGCACCAGCTGTGACATTTCTTATTTAGTTGTATTATCTAACTCAGAAGCCTTAAATTACTTCTGTCAAAGTTAACATTTAAAATTCTAGCAGTATTGCAGTAAGAATTAGTATTTTATGATATGCAGGGGCTTAATATTAAGTGTAAAGAAATCTTATAATGCATCTGATCAATTACACCATTTACATAAAAACAACAATGTCTTCAATAAGTCACACACACATAAGAACTGTAAATCATATGATTAATTATATATTGAGATAATATTACAATATAATATATAGTCAGGTTTTAAATATTTTATATAGAGCGGTAATATATTATTTATCTGTATGACGAAACGGCGATGTTATTAATTACCTAAACATAATCGATGAAATTAATAGGCCATTAATGCTAAGAGTAGCAATTAGCCAGAAGTGGATAAGAAACTGATTGAAACAGATGGAGATTTGTTTGTCATTGATGGAAAGACTTTTTTAGTGACTTTTGAAATTAGTCAAGAATGGACCATTCTGCAATTGTTTGCAAACATTGCCATGCTGACTGAATATTTCTTGAAGCATTAACTATAATGAATTTTCAGAACAAATAAGTTCACTTTAAAAATAAAATGATAAATCATGGGTCAGTAGAAGAGGCCTACAATAATATGATGCAGCTTTACATATCTCAAAGTAACCTTCTGACTAGTGTCACATAATCAAGTCTTCTGATCCATTACTGCTGATTAACTTTTTTTTTTCTGGTAATATAATCTTTATCTGTCACTTTTACAGTCTACGCTCCTTCTAAGAGCTTCATAAAGCAAATCAGGATATTAACAACTGTCGGATCAATACACATGGGAGAGTGTCAGCATATTGACCTTGAGATTTAGCGTCTTCAATCGGAACTTTTGACTATCGGTAAATATTTAAACGACAATAGTGACCTTACAATTGGTTTTCGGAATACTCACGATGCCCAATAATCGGTCTTGTATATGCATCCCCAAATTATTATTTAACTTCGAATATCACTCTATTTCTTTCGATAGAATTAGTTTCGAAAGCCTAAGGTCGAGGAAGTTTTCTACACTAAACACGTTTATAAAGAATTAAATTACTCCGTTTACCGTTGATACGGGAAAGCGTTTTCACTTTACCGACGATAGAGGTAAATTCGCCAGGGAATGGACGTACTGTAATAACTTATATTTAAATACTGAGTTATATATTTAGAATATAAAAAACGCAAGGAATATTATAAGAACAAATAACGAAATAAAAGAGGTTGTGTTGAAACGATATTCGCTAAGGAAAATTAAGACTGTTTACTCTATCTGTCATTTTACAAACGTCCTAACAAATTTCAATATATGGGGCTGCAAACATGAATCAAGTCTAAATACAATGATGTGTTTATTGCCGATCCCCACTGTAATCTTTGATTGACTACTAAAACAATCAAATTCATCACTACTGCACTAGATAGTTAGTTCTTAATATTTTCATAACTATGCCCTTCATGATTACCTGAAGACGTTATAATTATGCAACTTCCGTTAGGCGTGTGATCAAGAACTACGATAAAATTATATCGACATGCGATGATATTATTTACTTATCTAACTAGGTTCATGCGCTACCCCGGTTATTATTATTCAAACCGACAAACTCACTATCGATTGCATACTATCACAGTAAACGAACAGCTTTGTTAATATTTGGTTGACAGTGAAATCTGTAAACGGCATTCTATTGTTATAGTCAATAAATAATTCAGACACTTTTTCCCGACACTTTATACACTTCATACTCTGTCGGGCTAACTAGTGAGACGGTGTACAAGTCACACAGATCTACGTGCCGTAAGTACTCGGCGGCACATTTTTGCAGATTCTGCTTTAACAAATATGTCCGGTCAATCGTCTAACAACGTATACAGGGAACAGCTAGCTAAAAGCATCGAGGAAGGAGTTATCAGAAAATATGCAAAAAATGACCTTAGTGATCCTATACTTCTCGGTCATGGTGGATATGGTGTTGTATACAAAGCCGAGATAAAGCAATCTAGAATACCAGTCGCAATGAAAACCTTGTTTCTAAACCCTGATGATTGTGAAGAAGAATTCTATAAACAGTTTGTCAAAGAGGTGGTCACCGGTTACCTACTAGTTTTTATTGTCCTAATTGTTGCATGCTGGTTAAACTGAGTTATTTCATAATCTATAATTTACATATAATAGTTGGAAACTAATAGGAAGGTGAATAATCATTCAAACATTATACGGTTCTTAGGAATATGTCAAGAAGGTATGTTGAGTAGTATTGGATATTGCAGTTTACTGTATACATAAATATCAATTATAAAGTCTCAGCTTTATTATAAACAGATCTATCCGGCCATTACCACATGATCTTTGAATATGCAGATGGTGGAACTTTGTATGAATACCTGCGGAAATACTTCCCTAATCTCACATGGAATGATAAGTACAAGCTGGGTGTGGAGATTACTGAAGGGTTGATGTATTTACATAGTCTTGAAATTGTTCACAAGGACTTGGTATGTATAATTATATAGTTTCTGTTATATTAATATACAATTGTCATTGTACACTAATCTTGGTACATTTCAATTACTGTGTTATATGAAATTAGTCCTCAATAAATATTCTTATCCAAGGGAGTATTGCAAAAATAACTGACTTTGGATTGTCCACTGCCCTCAAACCAATTATGTCTACATCAAAAGGTGAAGGAAATACAGTATATATTGACCCACTATCTCTTAAGGACAGTTCTTATAGACGTGGGAAAAAATCAGACATCTTCAGCCTTGGCGTAATACTTTGGGAGATTTCAAGTGGGAAACTTCCATGTCAAGGGGCTACCAGAAGTGATGAGATTTTTATATACAGATTGAATGGTTCTTGTGATTCTCCATTCCCTGGAACATCTGAATGCTATATCAATCTATATTCAAAATGCTGGGATGAAGACCCTGATAAACGTCCATCATGTGAAGAAGTAAATAGACAATTAAAGTCTTTGGTTACACAATCATTAGAACTTAAAATTGGAAACACAGGAGCAACAGCTTTGGCAGAGGTTGAGACCAACTTATCTTTAGCATTTGCCTCTCAGTCAAATATGTCCCAGGGTCAGTCATCTAACAACATATACAGGGAGTGGCTAGTTAAAAGTGTCCAGGAAGGGTTTATCAGACAATATGCAGAAAATGACCTCATTGAGCGTACACTTCTTGGTCATGGTGGATATGGTGTTGTACATAAAGCCAAGATAAGGCAATCTAAACTACCAGTCGCAATGAAAACTTTGTTTCTAAACCGTTATGGTCGTGAAGAAGAATTATATAATAATAAGCAGTTTGTCAAAGAGGTAGGCACTGGTTATTATTAATTTTATTGTCCCAATTGTTGCATGCTGGCTAAACTGAATTATTTTATAACATATAATCTACATATAAACAGTTAAAAACCCATAAGCAGGTGGATAATCATTCAAACATTATACAGTTCTTAGGAATATGTCAGGAAGGTATGTTGGGTAATATTGGATATTGCAGTTTACTGTATGCATAATATTGACTATAAAGTCTCTCTTTAACTTTATAACTTAAACAGATCTATCTGGCCATTACCACATGGTCTTTGAATATGCAGATGGTGGAACATTGTTTGAACACCTGCAGAAATACTTCCCTAATCTCATATGGAATGATAAGTACAAGCTAGGTGTGGAGATTACTGAAGGATTGATGTATTTACATAGTCTTGAAATTGTTCACAAGGACTTGGTATGTATAATTATATGGATGATTTCTGTTATATTAGTATACAATTGTCATTGTACATTAATCTGGCACATTTCAATTACTGTGTTGTATGAAATTAGTCCTCACCAAATATTCTTATCCAAGGAGGTATTGCAAAAATATCTGGCTTTGGATTGTCCACTGCCCTTGAACAAATTATGCCTTCATCAAAAGGTGAAGGAAGTATGGCATACATTGACCCATTATCTTTCAAAGACAAATCTTATAGACGTGGAAAAAAGTCAGACATCTTCAGTCTTGGAGTAATACTTTGGGAGATTTCAAGTGGAAAAATCCCCTGTGAAGGGGCTACCACAAATTATGAAGTTTTGTTATACAGATTAAATGGTTCTCGTGATTCAGCCTTTCCTGGAACCTCTAAATACTATATCAATCTATATTCAAAATGCTGGGATGAAAATCCTGACAAACGACCAGCATGTGAAAAAGTGAGTGAAATACTAAAGTCATTGATAACTCTGTTAGATTTCGGTGTTGACTGAAGCCGACGTCATTGATTCGCAATTTAAAATATGCCGCACCCGAAATGATCATATTCATATTAAATAAAATACTACAATTGGTAGTGAAATTAATTGTCTACAATTAATGATTGGACCCATTTACTAGGAGTGATCGAGTAGAGTATAAGGAATTCCTTAATTAGGCGCGTCGAATTTATCACCCTTTTATAATTAATACAGGCTTACGGAAGTTAGATTAATATGCTGTAGTTAAGCGGACGCTGGAGTATTAGACCAGACAGGAAAAAATTACGATACACAAAACTCTGACTGACCTTACGAACATATTATTATATAGAAATCAAAATTTGACTCCAGACCTGCGATCTGAGGTCTAAGTTTTTGTCACTTTTTACCAGGGGTGCACCGTAAAGAATAAATAGTTCGATTATCAGTGTGATATTTTTATTTATTTATTTATTTTATTTATCGTTATTATAAGCAATTTATAGAAATTAATGAGATCTTTACAAGTTTGCAATTCAGAGAAATAAAATGGAATTAAAAAACTAGCTTTACTCCAAATATTTTATCAAACAGTTTTTCAAACGTAAGTCACAAAAAATTAAGACTAATAACAATTTTATGCTCTAACAAAAACGTAATTTGCGTTTATTACTTCTATTTTCTACTGTAATAAAAAAGACATTAACCTGGAAAAAAAGATTATTCATGTTTATTAATTTATTAAAATAATTGAGATCAAAAATCGCTAATGTCTCACGGATCTTTCAGATCAGAATAGTCCAGAGAACAAGTAACAATAATATGACATACATCCATCAGTGTGCGTACAAGAACTCAATCCTAAAAAAGGATACTTACCATATGGTTTGTGTCTGTCTAAATGCTTAGCTTGATATAGCAGATTTCCGTACAATCTAATCATGCTTGTCTGAATTATTCAAATAGTAATAGGAATGACATATCTGTACGACTTTCAAAAACGTCTGTCTGAAATGTTCCGAGATACAGTACTTCATATGCTTATTTAACAGATGAAGGGAGCGCTTAAGCCCATGATTATGTCGATGTAACGATTTTATTTCTTTGTAGAGAGACACCAAATGAATGTTATGAAATACTAAAGTGTAGTTGCCTTTTCGTAAAGGCTTGTATGCCGACACCCTCCCCCCAATGTCTATTGTATAACTGTTTGTGATAAGATTGGGATTAGACGTGTGTCTATTATAAATAAAAGACTAATCCGTTCTTTTTAGTTATACTATAACGTTAATCGTGCATTGTTGATCTCTTACTGAGCGAAAAGGATACAACGCATCCAACAACCACCACTACGCTAACACCCTTCCAGTAATTAAAACACTGTGCATGGTCCTGATTACAGAATAACCAGTGACTCAGAATAAATATAACAATTGCCCTCAAAGAATTCAGTATTCCGGTGGATACATTTCCTGTATGCTTCACCAACCAATAGTATGCTAGATTATGCAGTAAAGAAGCAAATACGAGGAATGCGAATATAGTTAATATGACTACGGTGCTCGCATGCGGTTCTCTCGCTTTCATCTTTTCGACTACAAGCGTATCCCAATTGGGTATAGTATAGAACAGTATATATATCGTGCATAAAACCGTGCTACAGCTTCCAATAATGAAACAAGTCTTTTCGGGAGACGGCGGGGTTGTGTTGGGAACTCGCTCTGATAATATCCTGTCAGAGATGACATAAATACACGCATAGCCAAACGTAGAAATCATAGCCAACACCGCCCCGAACATTGTTGAATGTGCAGAAGACAGGAATGATGTTATGGAAAAATCAGAATCATCAGCTGGTGCTGCTGTCTTTGCGGGTACCACCTCAGCAGACTCTTTGATTCCCAATGCGCTAAGACCAAGTCCAAGTGATACTCCTATAATGGATAGCCATTGAACCAGTGATAGGTTGCGTTTTAGAAAGATGAATGAAAGAATGGCGCACCATATTACGACAGAGCTGTATATCACTTGGAACATCTACACTTGGATAAAAATAAGAAATGATAAGTGGATGAAACAGATATATTGCAGAAATTGCGAATAAAATGATGAAATGGCAATAGTGCTATCAAAGCACTGACATCTGCTTGTAGACAGACGTTCAAATACTACTCACTCCACTTCCAATGTAGAAAAACGCAATCGTAGTTAAATAGTTGCCCACTGCATCTAAAGCTGCTACACCAGCAATGGCTCTGTAATTAACATGTTCTTTCAGCGGCTTCGATGAACGATCGATAGAATCTGCATCTTTTGCATCTTCGTCAATAACTTTTACATCTTCATTCGTGTCTTTTAGCTCTTGCTTGATATTTGCCAACACTTCAGTGTCTTTTACATCTTCATCAACGTCATCTGGCACAAGCTGATAGTCTTTCCGAGTCTGCGTCTAAAGTGTAACAATAATTCCGTGAGTAGTCAGTAGAAGCAATAGTTTCTATAGCTTGGTTAATCAGAGAAGAGAGATACATGAAGCATGAAACCTCTAAGCGATTCATATCCACCATGTCGATTTCATTGTCTACTGACTCGTAACCTTTTTGAGCATGTCCCCACTTGTTCGCCCACCAGTTTGGTATTAGTAACAGTCCCACTAAGGTTGCACCGACGGCTTGCGACGTATTCGTGAGTAAACTAACGAAGGTTAGAAGAGAGTGTGAGCATCAGAAAGGAACGTATCATTTGTATTGTAGTGATCTTTTTTTTACCTGGTGCCAGCTACATGTCAAATTAACAAAAACGTCTTAGTCAATCCTCATATTGCCATCCAATAAACAAAAATGTATACTTACTAGCAGCTCCCTGATAGTACAAATATTGTGTGCCAAGCGCCTGATAGAAGCCAGTGAATAAGAACAGCGCTTGGTAAGCGGCAATTGTTGGCAACGAAGGAGATCCCTCTGACATTGTTACTATTCAAACCAGCATCACTTCCCGCGGGGATTATCGTTATTTGTGAGAAAATCTCGTGGTTGACGTTAATTGGACATTCCAAATTTAGGAAATGTCCAAACTTAATAAGTAGCAATTTTTGCGTCTGTAAAACTTAATATTAATATTAATGTCATTTAAGCAAGAAATTCTTTTGCTTTAGAAAATATATATTTCGGATGGATTGAATCGATCAACTATAGCTAAAATAGTCAACTATAATCAATCAATTGGCATAAATACGTTACATAACTAAGGCTCCATCAATGCCCGGAAAAAAAATTCCCCGGGCGCCATTTAGATCTCTATTAATCTCATCACACCCAAATACTTTATTTCCACCCAAATTCCTCCTAATATATCCGCAACGACTGCATGTTTTACTCGTATATGCTTCAGATACGGATGTTATTACGATTTTACCAAATTCTTCCGCTTTAGATATCAATCGATTCCTAAACCTAGCATGCTATTAAATTTTGGTAGCACGATTATGTCAAAAGTCTTGGTCAACCACAATGCAGTTTTTTTGTGTACTTCATCCCCTAAATTTTGAATACGTCTTCTAATGCGTGCTTGAGCGCTTAAATGAGTTCGCTTTTTTGCCGATGCTCTGGTGGTGCGTGAGATCAAGGCATCAAGGGCAAGGCATAAGCGAAAAACACGATTGATATCATTGTCTCCGAACTCCGGGGTCAATGGCTGCAACGTGAATTTCTTCCGCTAAGCAAGGTCTTCTGAGAGAAATTGGGATACATTCGTATTTTCAGTGATCGTGTCAAGTCTGCCTTCTTCATTCTTTTGGCCCGTCGTGTTGTTTGCACTTTCTTCTCGCGTTTTTTGTTTTTTGTCTTGTTCCGTCCTCATCTGTACCTGAATAGATCAAGTCGATTAGAATTCATTTGCTTGATCACTTATTACAAAAATAAAGCTAAAGTTAAATATTTATAATAAAATATTTACCTGGCAGAACGCTTTCCTTGTAATCGGCAAATGAAGACTGTATTAATGGCGAGGATATTTCCCATTAGTCTGTTGGGTTATCTTCTGAGAGAACCACGATCTTTGTGCCATTAAGCTGAAGACAAACTCGAGAAGGTCAAAGGCGAACCGACACAGCCTGTCTCTGTTGCAACTTCTTTGACCAGGCCGCGACTTGATGTTCCAGTAGGGAACGCAATCCGGATCTCTTGAAATTGATACTGGAGCCGATGTCTGAAATAAGGCAGTGGTTTGGAAACTGTGAGAGGAAAGATCAGCGAAATTAATTTTATTGATCGATGACGCATGTATTTATGAGAGAAAAGAAAAGATAAAGTTTCCGATATATGATTAGAAGTTACTTCGGGTGGAGTTGGATGGAGTCAAAGAATATTTCTCTTAAATCATGACTCAATTTGCTTAAGAAGTTGATTAATACGAGTGGCAAGATTATCCACGGCAAAAATACCTTTTGGTATATGTTATTTTCTCACGAAAATTGGGAATAACGATGAAAAAAGGATGTTGCTATGTTTTTTGATCGTTCAATTACCTCTGATCAAGCGTGAGAGCTTCTAAAGCATTGAAACGAACACAATAATTGTAACAACATTCATGGTCTGCTATCGAACAGCACATAAAATAAGTTTTTTGATTATCGGACTTTATATAAACCGGAATTGATATGCTGCGGTCAATGTAACCAAGCAATGTTTACCAAATTTGGTCAATAATGTAATCATTACGAGAGATGAAAAAATCTCTCGTCGCGTCTTCATGATGGGCTTTGTTGATTAATATTCTCGTGTATCATATAAATTCCAGCCCTTTTGTGTATAATATAATATTAATTAATGTCTAAACGAATTTTCCGAACGCATGGATTTCTTTCGAGGTCTAGAAAGCGTAACTCTGCGAACAGTGAGTTATTTACGCTCTGCGCAAGCGTTACGTATAAATTTGTTGCTCTGTCTTTATTCGGTCTTAAGATTTTATTTATATTAGGTATGTACACATAATGCTAAACCTCCTCGAAATTTACTAATAAAACATAGTAGAAATCTTTAATTTTGAAATCTATATTGTCCATACATTACTGTAGCAAAGAAGTAGTTCGATAAAGTGGCAGTGTTTATGTTATGCATATACCACTTCACCGAGCTGCAGCTTTAAAACGATAACAAGACTGGATACACAATTTTCCCCCCTAAAAATACAAAAATTATTGATAAATACGGATAACGAAGATTTTCACAATAAATAAATAAAATATTTATTTATATTTTGAGGAGTAACGAATACTTTTGGTTGCCTCCAGAGAATTAAGTCATAATTAACAATATTGATATAGCATTGCTTCCTAGAGGACTTATACAGTGCTATAACAATAAATTATGCCTTGCTCAATGGTGAGGCCAACTATATCTACAAAAATCACGCATTCCGGGCATGATGACAGATAGTAACCGATTCTCTTTAGGAGAAATACAAGAATAATGACATTTGCAAAAACAATGAATTATCATACGATTGATTAATCCACGAATGCTTCGCTTTGTACGTAAGCATTGAATACGTTGAAATTTGTGTATTGTAGAACACTTGAACAATTCAACAATTGGATATTTGCTAGGTTTTTATTACGTTTTATTAGACATTTTATTCTCAAAGTTATTCGGACAGCCAATGTATTTAAGTTTTACTAACTATAAACACTGGATACTTCTACAGTGTGGCGCAAAATTATTGATAATAAAAAAAGAGACTGTTATTAGTTAACAACTCTTATTATTATATTAATATGATAGTTTGTGATCACGAAATTTACCGGAAAATTTTTTAATATTACAAGCTCACGTCTACTTCCCATTGAAATGACTAATATCTTTTTTTGATAAACAGCTCTCAATGAGTCTTTTGGAGCATGGTTTTCTCCACTGTCAAATTCATTAACCCACCGTCTAACTAGCACTATTAACGGTGCACCCGTGATGTTAATTAATGATCGTAACCAACGTAATTAGCATTCAGTGTATAATGAATTATTCCCATACTTATAATTGGGAAACCGGGAGGACGATACCATAATAATAAGGAACTCTATTACCTTCAAACAATAATTGATATTGATGGAGAAATAAAGTGTTAACACGATAATATTCAATACTTTACAAATATTTCTTCTGTCATTGTCATGTCGATATAATTATAGATTCCCCAGAAATAAGGTCTGAAATTATTGGCCAGCCGCCTTAATGCCTCGATGTAACGGAATATTGTAATGCTGTCTTGTTGCCAGTAAATTATGCCATGGTGAGTTGCCTTCGGTAAAAAAAAGAAGACCTTTTTGAACATTTATTTCGAATGCTATACTATGGTTTTCTATGTTTATCCATTAATTATTACTCTCCATTCGGTGACTAGCGGAGACTTTAACTTCACAATACAATTACCGAATATATAACACAGTAACATAGTTAATAATGTTACAATTGTCAAGTATACAAAGATTATCTCGTCGCATTGCAATCACTTGTTATAACCACTGATATAGAGCGATTCTATCGGACTTCTTGTTAAATTCATAAGATAAATTTAAAGCGACAATTAATTCGCAAAGATCATTTAAATACAAAAATACACAAGGGAAGGCTCCCTCAGAATACATGTATTAGCATTCTTTATGCTGGCAATATTTAATTGTCTTAACATAAACACGATTCATAAGTGCATTTGTCTTTGTCTTTCTCGGTGGTATTCACTTCCCTTCTCGATTGGCAGATGCTTACATTAGGCTATCCTAACATAGCTAATATGTTCAATCCAAATCATAATAGTTCATCTCGGTATGTACTTATGGCATCGTATTGATCTCTCTTCGATTACTATATCGTGGTTCATGGTTATTGATTTGGTGTTTATGGTGATGGCTATGCTGATTGGATGAATTATTTGTATCCACTACTGCAGCATAGGAATTTGGTGAAGGTCGGATTGTTGTATGAGTATTGTGGGTAGTTTGATGGTGAGTCGGAAGAAAAGACGCAGATTGGGATGATGATGAGGTTGATTGTGTCAGAGAACCTGGGCCCTGGTAACTACCAGGAGATGTCGAGGGCGGATATGACGGTGAAGTAGACGGTGATATTCTATGATGTCTGTGGCCATTATTATATTGAGGAGGGTATTGAACGTATTGATACTGATAGTGTTCGTGAGAAGAGGGAAGAATTGGACCTTGATGATAGTTTCCTGCTACAGCCGACTGTTGTTGATGAACTGGTGGTAGAGGCAGAGGATGATGAGTAGTCTGTTGAGGATTATTTGAATATAATGATGAGCTATTTGCCGAATAATTGTGAGCAGAATTTTTGTAATATGGCAATTCAGTTGTAGCGTATGATGAGTTATGGTAGTGAGATTGACGTTGAGATGGGGGGGGAGGCGGCGGCGGCGGAGGATGATGGTTAATTATTGATGTTATTGCATTGGTAGATGCTACGGGCAACGGTGATGAATGTCGATGGATTTGTGACTGCTGATAACTGTGATGTATGGGAGGTGGTGGCTGTGGTAAGGGCGGTCGATGAGAAGTTGACGATAATGACCATCCAGTAGTTATCTCTCGAGGACTTTCAGGTCGGTGTTGTCGGGAGGTTTGATTATATTGATGTGGTAAATGCAACGGTAACCCTGGAGATCCAGACATATCGCCCAAATCATTTTTATCTTTAATGGTATGGCCTATGGTTGACATACCACCAAGCATAATCCCACTACTCCTATTATCTGATATCACATGACCTGTACTTCGCTTGTGAGATTCATTCTGTATTCGAATACCAACTGTCTCGGAATTATCTGATGTATGTGAGTCATTGCTGTCAACAACAACTGAGAATTGAGGAATGTCTTGCTGATCGTGCTCTTCAACATACTGTAAATGTGGATAATGTTGTGGTAATCGACGAGCATCTTTCTCTCTAAGAACTTTTGATCTTTCAGAGAATGAATCACTATGTACAGGATATGCTAAAGCAGCCGCTCTCTGTAGCTGGGGTGGTACTTGTATGTTTCCAATTGTACTCGCTCGAGGACGTTGAGATGAAGCAGATTTAGGTGTTAATGTCGTTTGCTTTGAGTTGGTGCTAGATTTAGACAGAATGTGTGAAAGTATTGATGCATCATCCCTATGCGTAGGCAGTCCTCCTTTCGATGCATCCGAAATCGAAATTCCCATTCCCTTATTATTGCGTGAATTCCCGGAAGTTGATGATTGTTTGAAACTAGCAGGCGGTAGTTTTGTCGATGACTGTGATGCGTTCGAGACGGAAGAGGCCGCTGTCCGTTCATTCACTTTAGAAGATTTGGGCTGCATAGGTGGCGTAAATTTGCCTACAAACTTTTCACCTGTTATAAATGGATGCAATTTTGCTTGCTGAGGAGACCACCTCTCAATCGGGTTTAAATTGAGAACGCCCTGTAGAAAATCGATGAAAGCTACCCTGTTTTGCATTTCTGCAGAAGTAAATGGAATTAGTCAGTTGCAGATAATTGGAGCGAGAGAAAAAATCATAAATCGGACACATGGAATAGAAAGTAAGCATTAGATGCAAAGGCAACTAACGAAATGTTAAAAATGTGGATAACAGATCTTGCCTTTATCAATATCCTTCTGGCTAAGACCTTTTCTCGTTATTGGATAAGATTTGATGATATCTGGCAGCGTCGAAGCTTGGAAGTAACGCTTCGATATCTGTTCTACGCAATTATGTTCTCTCTGGTATTGTGACATTGATTTTAATCGATACTTTTTTTGACCATTTTCTGTTAAATAGCGTTCGAAATATTGATGTGCGCTTTTGCCCACTTCAATCATATAAACTGGAGGGACGCCAAGCATTTCAACTATACGCGATATTTGGTTGTATTCAGAGCTCCCGGGAAATAACGGTAATCCAAGGAACAATTCCACTGCAATGCATCCAAGTGACCACATGTCTATCGAAGACGAATAGCTTTAGGGAGAGCCAAAGCAAAAAATTTAGATAACATTGCAGACATTGATATGGAAAAAACCCAGACGTACATTGAGTAACTATTAATGACAAACAGCACTTACGGTAATCCTAATAATACTTCAGGGCTACGATAAAACCGTGATTGGATATATGTGTAAACCGTCTGATGTTCATGACATGCGGAGCCAAAATCAATTACTTTTATGGTTGGGGATTCAAGACTAGCAATAAAACGTATTCAGTTAGTAAATAAATGGCTGCGAATAAATCAGGCCGTAAAAGCAAAACAAGTATTCTCTATCAACTATGCCCAAAGCATACTAATTGCCAATCACGCACTTCTTCAGGAGCACGTTTTCGGGCTTCAGGTCGCAATGGATTATACGTGCTTCATTCAGTACCGTCAATGCATCCAGCAATTGTGCCGTAAATACTCGTACGAGGTTCGTGCTTAACCCCCTAAATTGATTCTGTTTTATCAGTTCGTAAAGATTAACTGACAGAAGTTCGAACACCAAACAAAGATGGTGCCTATGAATGAACGTATCCATTAGGCGTAAGATATGGTGTTCGTCATGTGCATCCCACGTATTATTCAACTACAGGCATTGAGTCACCAGAATAAGTCAAGGTCTCAAATTGCAAGTTCATTACAATTAGCTAATGTACCAACCAGCTCCAGTATTGTAACTTCCATCATGCTCTGATTAAAGTATGCTGGCTTATTCTTAACAACTTTCACTGCAACTATCTCTTTTGTCTTCAGATTTTGACACTTTACGACTTGACCAAAGGTACCCGAACCAAGGATGTCAAGTATAAGATACCTTGCAGATAATAACCACAAATTAGCAATAGTCGAAGTCAGGCGGACTGAAAACAAATTATGGAACAAGTATTACTCACTTCTGACCCTCACCACTGCCTAATATATCATTTACATATAATATATAATCAGAATCTTCATTATCATAGCCGTCATTCTTAATACCTTTTGAGGGTTTCGTCAATACACGCCGAGGATTATAAGACAGTTCATAACGGAAGACAGGATTGATCCGATGGTAAGTATTGTTTAGATCTACGGTCATGGCCTTCAGTGGCTGTTTTAACGTAATTAATTGAACACAAGTTATTAAGCAGTGCAGCTATTGAAAATATCGCGTATATAACCCCACAAGAAACTCTCATGTGCATAGAGATCCCTGCGAATCAATGAAGGAACCAAGCCAATCTCACATACACTGGCGTAATTTTTTGTAGACTTTCGCGCGGGGAGTGGAAGCAAATCCGATTTTGACCGAATGCGATGAAAAAGGCCTCTAAAGTCCTGTCTTGTCAATTGTTCCTTATGTGGAGAGCCTTGCGAAGTTGTCGTGGACTGTGAATGCAATAGAGTTGACTGTCTCTGCGGAAGCTCGTCGGCGATTGTGATGCCGACATAGTCCGTGCTTTCTGCACTATGTCTGGGTAGTATATGTGCCTGAGAAAAGGCTCTACTATTCTCAGGAAGTCGGCGACTCTGCGAGCTACCATCCATTACGATTTTTAAATCTGGTTCTCTATTCTATCTTCATCCAAGAAGAATTTGTGAATTAATCGTGTTAGAGCTGAATATCACGTGTTAGTATTAGAATACAAAACTCTAATACTGCGCCACATAATTGTCTAATACTAATTCTCTTCGATGAAGTGAGCGGCATGTTAGTTACAAGTTATGATCCTGCAGTTAATTAGTAATTAATCGTTGGCTTGGTTTTGGCTTTCGTTCTATCAGCCTTCGGCTGATTCCGTTCTCCTATTATTGAGATTCTGAGATATGATTATGGATACCTCGGTAAATTTTTTGCAATACTATTATCCACACTTTATCTCTATTCTAATGCTTACAATTATTTTTCCGATCCTACCGCCGTCAATCAGAAGCTGTGGTATTGGCATTTCAGAAAGTATTGTTAGCAGGGGCTATTCAAAGTTGGAATAAATGTAATAACGGATCTTTTACACCATATAAGGAGGCTCTAATATTATACAAGCCCGAATGTCTTAAACAATAAAGAAACGACTCTTTGCTTGTTATTGTGTAGAAATAGCTAAACAATCTCTTTACCACCGTGAGCTCCAAATTGAAGATGTTTAGGCTGTGGTAAATAAAGTTGCAAAGTCTGTTCCACATCGAAAGTTATTGGCTATTATGAATAAACTTCTTTATTCTTTTAAAGAGAAGGGTAAACTCATAGGATAGCGGAAATTCTGACGAGGATTATTTTTAGTTGGTGATCATAATTAGAAAACGAATAATGTTGTATAAAATACAATAGCGATAATAAAGAAACGACTTGATAATACGCTCCTTCTGGTTGCATCTCATCCAATATGGCCGAATACAAGGCGCGAAATTAGTAATCGCTTGTCGAATTTTGTCAAGCTCATAAATGTAGATACTGTCTGGTATCAATGACTTTATATCAGACCACGTGCTAGAATTTAGTTTATTTAGTTTAATCATACAAAAATCTTAAAACAACAGTGAGCGGATTTATTTACAGTGCACGAAAAAAGTAACGAGAACAATTTTTTTTTACTGTCCAAGAACAGCTTGTGATATGGTAAACAAATACTACCCAATCGTTTATCTTATTACCATTGCTTGCAATCACCTTTTTATCTAAATTAACAAAAATTTTGTTTGCTTCCATCCAATTCTTTTCGATCAAGAAAAATCTATAGTAAATGGTTTTTTTTTTATACTAATAAACTGTAAGCTTTATTTCTATACGCTTCTTTAAAATTTCTATTAACTGGCTAGTCCGTAACTAAAAGGAATAATTGAGCTAGACTGTTTGTATGTTTGGGTCGTTGTCTTGTTCGAACAGCAAAAGATGTTACAAATTGGATTACACAGAAAAAGATTAAGATTCCCCCAGATTGGCCCCGGACCTTAATCCTATTGAATATTTGTGGCATGAACTTGAACGGAGACTTCGAAAACGATCTGTGCATCCAAAGAATTTTTATGAACTTGAAGAAGCATTGCAAGAAGAATCCCATCCAAAACTTACAGTATATTAATTTAATTGACAGTATGCCACGTCGGATTGAAGCATGTACGATACTAAATATTTATAATAAATAGAATTTTTATTGATCGACCGGATACTTTGGAGTTACGAGTTTGTAGAGCTGTAAACAGACTTTACGTGGAAATTCACAGACTTAAACTTATTTGTTCTGATTGAGTTACGCGTAATCCGGTCATGTCAAAAAAATTTTATTTTTTTTTGAGACAGTCTTATCTAAGTGATGAAGAATGGGATGGATTTGACTCGAAAACTAAAGGCATCGCCTCTCTTGACGAAGGCTATTCGGTGGTGCAGTCCCCGACGAAAATAATGGCGGTGACAATTGTTTTTATGGTTTTTATAAAAATCCAATACAAAAATCGGTTATCTGTTATTATAGTAATATGTAAATGTATTATTGTTTTCTTGTTTACTTAGTAAACATGGTTAAAAAATACCTTTGTCTTTATATTTGCATTTTAATAATCTCAGTTTAGATTTGGATTAACTATAAACTTTCTCAAACCTACTATAGTAATAGATGTTCCCGTTTTAGAAATTAAAATTTGGAAGATTACAAATCGAAAAATATAATTTTTGTCCGATATACAGTTTGCTTGTCAATTTACTCAAAATTTTAGTCATAAAATTAAAAGAAAGCCACTTTTTATCTTGATTTTTTGCAGTAATGATATCAGTCTTGAACTTATGTCAAGTAACCTTTTTAAAAATAATAAAGAACAAAATTGATATTTTTTTTTTAAAAAAAAAAAACCAAAACACTGGCCGCCATTGTATTTGTGCAAGGCATCATCATAGAACAGAAATCTGTAAGATTGTCCCGGTTAGAAGCATGAACATGCGACAGTTACAAAATAGAATTTGTTTGTCAATTATCCATAGAAATAACCAAACCACGGAAGCACTTACACCTATTGTAATGATAACAGGTAGAGAGTGATACATAAATCGTATGAACTAAACGGTCAACTTTCGTTCATCATAAAACTTGTCAATTTAATGCTGTGGACTTAACCATGTACGCTTTGGTTTGCTGTAGTATTTGCCATATCCAGTCAGGTTTTACATGTAATTAGTCGGGGTATATGAAATATCATTCATTATTTATCGATTATTATTATGTAAAATTTGCTATTACATATTATCATAATATGAATAATCCCAATTAAATTATCTTATATTATATTAGTTATATTTATCTTTCAATTATAATAACAATCGTATTTTCCAAACATCCCGCTATTACTATGGTTGATAATTTAAATATAGATATATGAGCATCATTCGCGTGGATATTGGATTAAGTTCTTATTACTCAAGCGTTAACAAATATTATTTTCATAATTGGCCGTCGTATCTCAACTTTAATGTTAAAAATAACTTCTAAAGTTATACTCATACATGACTGTCGCTTACAAATAAACTGAGATCATCAGACGCGAGGTTCGCGGCATTTCGTGAGCCAATTAGAGGTCATTATCATGCAATGGTAAGAAGGCAATGAATTATTTCTCGACATGTCGAGTTACCGGCTATTTACATAGCAAAAAGGAATGTTGAAGTAAAAACATTCTCAAATTAAACCCTATGAAAAAGGCTACGTTCAGTGGATGTTACTTGTGTATCAATTCGGAGCGAGTCTTTCCGTTATCTCGAAGTAGATGTCTTAATGATAAGTATCTTACGTTGCGAACGTATGACTTTCTTCCCGATGTATACGTCATAAAGGTCGTAGGTTATTTCCACGTGTTCTTAGCGTCACTTGTTTGACGATCCAATCGCAACGTAATTATTTGCTTCGGCAGCGTTAGACCAAATAGCTGCTATTGATGAGACAATTTTGTATGTAATGGAAATTCCGCAACTATTTTTAATTAATTCCATTATTTTGTTGTTCCATTCGGTTTTATCACGTCGTCGCATTCTCAAGTTTTAAGATTAATAACAAACCTTAAACAAACAATAATAACCGAAAGCTTTTAACATACTCATGCAGTTCTCGAGAGCATTTAACGTTACTTTCGTGTATCACAAGTCAATGTTGAATATATCGGGACCTCCCCTCCTTGAGAAAAAGACCGAGAACTTTGACGAGGGCAAGGTTGAAGGTATTGAAGGAAAAAATAGCGAATCTACCCTAAAAAAAGAAAGACACGATGTATATGCCCCCTCCTTAAAAGTCTTTGCCAGGATATAACCAAAAAAAGCGAAAAAAAGAAACACTCTGTCTTAAATTAGATATACAGAAGCTGCACCGATTTTTATTTCACTTACGCTAGCGAGGTTATAACGTAAGGTTCATGAGAACTGTTTACCTGTTGGAAAAAAGGTTCGCTAACTTGTCTTACTGATGTTTGTTCACGTTCTACTCTATAAGAATAATGGAATAAATCACGACCATTTGTTCTCGTGAGCAAATTTTACCTAATGCGAGTTAATAGACGATCAAAGAATTGTCTTTCTGTCTGAAACTAACATGTGAGAGCGAGGGCTAACACGTGCTGTTCTTTCTGGTACTTAATATTAAGACACTTGTACTCTCGTGATACTTCTCAGCTTGACCGCAGCGTGGGACTGTATCAGCAGTGTCACACCATGCCTCAACGCACGTTCTTGGCTTTTGACGTAAATACTAATAGTAAACTATTCACAACATAATCTTGACTTTCCTTCTTATCTTGCGTATTTGTCCTTGATTCAATTGCAACATGTCTCTACAACCCGGGTTAGTGCTGTCTGACACTTGTTGTGATTGTAAGTTTAACCCTGTCTTATACATTCTATTTTGATGATTTTTCTTCGTCTATAGCGAATCTGAAAGTCCAGTTACTGGGGGGACTGCAGTAAAGACTATCCACGGCTCGTTAGTATCTTCGAATTATAAGCTATCGTCCTCCCATCAGCAGCCACATTTAACATCTAGGACAAAGACAATACAAGATACCCAGAGTAAAAGAGTTCTTAAAAAACCGCCTGGTACAATCGGCGGCTTTGATTCACAACAGAATTATTTTACAAGAGTTCGTGACTATGTGTGAGGATCTTTTAAGAGTTGAATGTCATGTTTACGTATAAAAATCCCTTTCGATCGAATTACAATAAATTCTTTCTCCCCTGAACAGAGATCCCTCAGGTAAACTGAGTTTCCGCGGGAAGGCTGTTCTCCACGCACAAGGAGTAGACTTCAGCAACGGTGTTAGTTATAAGATAAATATGGAAGAATTCAAGTACATTGAAGAATTAGGTAAAGGCCAGTTTGGTACTGTGCAGAAAGTGCTACATATGCCTACAGGTGCAATCATGGCAATGAAGGTTAGTGAAATGAATGACTTCCTTTAACTGTAATATTAGTAATGGTGATCATAATTCGATGACTTTCTAACTAGGAAATACGTTTGGAGTTGGATGAGAGCAAACTCAGTCAAATACTTATGGAATTAGACATTCTCCACGGATCTAACAGTGCCTACATTATCGAGTTCTATGGAGCGTTCTTTGTAGAGTCTTGTGTATATTATTGTATGGAGTATATGGATGCGGGTTCTTTGGATAAACTATATGGCGCCGGGGTTCCTGAAGATGTGTTAGCGACAATGACAATTTCGGTAAGTTTCATATGATATTAGTTTTATCACAAATGTCTGTAAATTGATTTCACTTTAACGCGATCAGATGGTCAAAGGATTACAATTCATGAAGGATGTACTGAACAAAATACACCGAGGTACATAATATTTGCGTTTCTTTAAGTGATACATGCTATGGATTAAGTCATTGAAGACAACATCTCTATCTGCAGACGTGAAGCCAACAAACGTCCTTGCAAATATGAAAGGGGAAATTAAGCTATGTGACTTTGGTGTATCCGGTCAGTTAATACGGTCTCTTGCTAGAACTAATGTTGGGTGTCAGAGCTATATGGCGGTATGTTTGTTTAGATACTTTGATTAACTTCTGTCATGATAATATAACTGACAGATGAATTCCTTATAGCCCGAACGTATAGAATCGCAAAGTACTTACACAGTTCAATCAGATGTGTGGTCTCTTGGGCTCTCCATTATTGAACTGGGTTCTGGTAAATACCCGTATCCCATTCCGGACAAACATAGTGGTTTTCTTGGACAGATAATCGCTATAATCAATGAAGATCCTCCCTCATTACCGGCAGACAAATTCTCTGAAGATTCTCGGGACTTTGTTGCTCAATGGTATGCTAACTTGTTATATAACGCAATAAACAGTTGGTTCTGTTTTTTCTCAAACTGCCATCATAAGTTTAATTTCTACTCTGTACAGCTTGAACAAGGATCCACAAGCACGTCCAACCTATGCTCAGCTTCTGGTACGTGGGTTTTGCTCCTTTAACACATGAAAATCACTATAGTACCATTTTGACATTATTCCTAAAATACATAGGAGCATCCTTTTCTGAAAACATACGAGAATGCTAACGTTGACATGAAAGGTTGGGTGCAAAAAGCTTATGAGGCTCGCTTGGCAGCAGCAAATAAGCGATCATGATATATATCGTAGATAGAATTTCGATGTTAAAGGTTTATTTAATGTTACTTTTGACAATCACATAGAATCTTGAGAGAAAAGTTTTTCTACTTTAGGCTTTATACGCAAAATTCTTTCGACATTTGGAACACTCAGATAGTAATACTGCACGTTGATTGTTTCAGCAAACTTTGCCACTTTTATGTTAATGACAAAGCTACTATAATGTCTTTGACTGGAGACTAGTAGGATCATGTTTGGTTTGCGAGAGTTTACATCAGCGGAGGATTATTCAGACAGGGAAGGGGTCCACCGTTGTAATTATTACCGTAATTCTTATGTACGTATAAGAGTTAGTATAATACGTCAAGTTACTGATATTAATACAACCAAATTTTTATGATCGCATATAGCGGTATGTGTGAATGCGAAATAAAATCCCAGGTAGAATCTCATACAAATTTTTTTGTTATACGAAAAATTGACCGTTCCTGCTTAAGTTCTCGATCCAAGCTCTTTACGTAATGTTTTAAGATGCACACCTATCATCACATCTGTCAAAGCAGCCGACAAAAGAGTTTAAGGGAATAAGTTGATTGCTTTGACCCTATAATCTGCCTAATAGAAGCCTACAACACTTCTTATTCATTGTACTCAAATAGAGTAAATCAGTTACACAGTGAAAGTCGCGAGGACCGTCGATATAGCGGATTTTGGCTTACTATTACAGTCGTCCCCCATAACGACTAGAACGATGACATACAGTATTAGTATGTCCCACCAAAAGAGTAAAATTTAATGCCACAAATTGACAAAAATAGGAAGATTTACTGCCGTTGCACCATTCTTGGAAGCATTATTGGTAACAATATTTTTCTGTTTGTAACATTGGAATGATAAAAAAGTTGCTTGACTTGGGCAGTTTCATTTACTTGTGACTATAAAGTTTATAGCCATACTAGTCAAAATTTATAGTCACCACTCTGAATGACCCGTCCCAATGCGGCGACTATTACTATATCTGTATACGGACTTTTTTTCTGGGACGGAATTTTTATTAGGTACAATCGAGGCTCGTTATAATAGAAAGCCCTGAGCACCATTATAACAATCATTACATGTGTCATATAGATCACGATACCTTAAGGGTGACAAATGTCGATAAAGCTATCCAGCCGCAGTTGTTTCTTTGATTGAAAACTACGCAGATCAATTTATCTTGTTGCTCTTCCCCTCCTTTTTCCTCTTCTTCATCCGATCCTGTTTGTTCTTCCGCTAAAATCATTCGTACAATATCCTCATCCGTGATGCATTTGTTAAAGATATTCTCTTATTGCCAAGTGCTTTAACGTTAAATATCAGTTTTATACCCAATTTAACCAACCAATCATATTGCCTATTGGCTGATGCCATATTTCCATTATAGACTGATTCATCAAGAATTCCATCATAGCTAATAACGCGATTTTACTATGAGAATCCATTATAACAAGCAATTTTTAATATAAGAAAATTGTGTTCCAAAAAAATTTCTCGTAATGCGATTCCATTGTAACGTATCTGTTATAACGAGCTTCGACTGTAATATAGTAATAGCTAATAGTGGACTTTTATATTAAACGGATTCAGCTCGATATAACGGATTTCGTGTAACGAAGTCCACTGTACAAAGTTTAATTAGCGTTAGAGATAGTTTCATACCAATTTTTCATTTAATGAAGTAATCAATAAGCTTTTAAATAAACTTATTTTATTTATTCATGTTTGCGTAATTGAGATATACCAGTTTATTTACGCGCCATTTTTGCAACACACTGTACAACCACCAAGACAGCTTTACGAAGATTCCTGAATAAGCATTGAGTCATCCATTATCTATCACGATGTTGCAACATAGCATTTAATTATTGCGCGCACGATCGACGAATGTTTGTTGCAACCAATGCTTTTCGCTAGAATTATTTAGTTCATAATAATGTTCCTTTCTACCTTATACTCTTAAATACTTTATTGATAATTCGTTTCTTGGTAATCATTCGGGAGAGCGTGGACCCCCCGAATATCCCGGTGGCAATTATGATTACTATTCGTCGAAGTAATAAATGCGTTTTAGACAGCCTAGTAACCGTCGTTTGCATTTAACTAAAATTAAGAGAAACCACAGCTCCGTTTGAGAATAGCTAAATCCCAAGATCAACGACCGATTGCTCCCCCGCAATTGTTGACTCGACATAATTCTTAATGATACCCTCGCATCAAGAACACGGGTTATCAAAGAATTCTTGGACGACAGTATGAAATGTTAAATTGGAAATATAAAGGCAGCCAATGGAGATTACGGAATATGGAAAATGCTGTTACATTTTTAAACATAAATTATACATGGCCGATACATGGATTCACTATTATTAAAAAAGTTAATAGACGTGTTATATTCCGCCGTATTGGATCTGAAGATTGCCCTAAAATTAAGTCCCCCTTCGATTCAACGATTATTAAATTGTTGTTTGATAATCGTTGGTACCCTTATTTGGATACGAGTAGGAACTGCATCGTATAGGAATCGATTAAACGCGTGAATAATTAATTTATTAATTTTATAGGTCACTCGAAGCATAGTTCAGTCTTAATTGTAAGAGCCACCGGTTGGTGAACACACCTACGTAAAAGATAATAGTCCACAATTAGGCGGAAGTTACGTGATATGGTATAATAGCTGTATTGCTGCACAGAGTAGCAAAAATATAAAGGATAAAAAAAAGAAAGAGAATTAGAGCTGTGGGCTAAAGAGAAATGCAATTGGTTGGGAAAAGGTTGTGTGGAGTGATGAATTAAGGTTTACTTTGCTCAAAAATAATGGTAGAGTACGAGTTTGGAGAGAGATACTGTTATAATGCTGTGTTGTTCCTACAGTCAAACATGGTGGAGTGCGATGAATGGTGGGTGTTGCAAAATGCAACTACACCATTTATCAAAAGTTTACGACCGAAAAAGCCGTTATATCTTCTAACATGAAACGCCATTAATGGATTTTCTCCACCGGAATATTATAAAGAAAATTGGGTTGCTAACCAAATTTGTTTAAAGTATTTCAGTATGTCTGCATTAGTCGTGTTTATAAAACGCCTTAAGCCCTGTCTTGTCTTAATTATACAATTGTCAAAAATTGTCTTCAAATAAGCATAATATTCAATGCTCAACTCTGTTTATACCGGAAATGTATATAGAATCATCTCACGGACAGATTCTTGCGCACCGTTCGTTTCATATGAAAACTCTTTGTTTGTACCGGAGTCTCTTATATACCGGCCCGGACCAGAAAATCACGTGAATTAGGGCAATACAGCATTATACAAGAATGAAGAGAACATAAAAATGCTCACCTAAACAGAGTTGACTGTATTTTGCACTATACTCTGTTTCACTGAGATTATGAATGCGGAACATTGCTTCAATATTATCCAGAATACACAGGCGACGAATTTGCAACCAGTAAGTCTCGTTATTAGATATAGTCAAGTCGATATAGTTAGTGGAGATTGTACCACCTGATGGGTTTTGATACAAACAGTTTTGCTAGACGGATATAATACCATATATGCATCATTGTATATTAACACAATACATCATGTCCGATACGTACCGCTTGGAAATTAATTGCAGAGCTCGGCCACAAATTCAACAAATCAAGTCAGTAATTCAACGTCGAGACATAAATCAGGCCACATAATAAAAACAGGCCGTGCATTCCAAGTTCAAAAATCAAATTACTAATTGTCAGTCTTATTAGTGTTAAACCATTCATTACTTATCTTCTAACTGAAGATGTCTTACAACAAGCATAATTTTTAGAACAAAAAGAATTTGCAACAGAAAATGATATCAGATACATACGCAATATAATTCGTGAATCAGTAGAAAGGTCGATCACTGATAGAATTTATTAACCAATAAAATTGCCATACCTTAGTTATATCCCACCTCAGATATATATATCTCAAAAGGCTTGGGTCCTTCCTTGCTTGTTTCTTCGTTTTTTGAACGGGCTGAACGGTATGATTGTTACATTAAACAACTTAGTACCAGTACATTTCATATAAATCTTTCAGATGTTAGATTCGTCAGTAGAAACTAACGTTTGAGTCGCACTTATATATGAACTTTAACTATGTCGAAAATTCTTGATATTGTGAAGTTTTGAAATACATAGCACTGGATATGTAGGTTCCTACTCTTTTTCTGTTATACAAAAAGACCAACCTCCTTCTATTAAACAGACTATTGAGTTTTCGAAGTCTGATTTACTGTGCTGAATATAATTAATAATAAAGGACACTCAAAACCTGAAGATCATAATTGCAGATGGATATTACATATATTGAAGTGTATACTTACCTAGCAAAAAAGTATTGGCGATTTTCGTCGATCAATTACTTTCTAATGATTAAAGCAGTTTTTATGCAAGTTTCCATAATGAAGCCGATTTAACATCAACACTTAACTGTTTCTTCTGCAACACCGCTTATCAATTTGTTTTAAGGGAGAAGAAATAAAGGTAGAGAAATTTTGAGCCTATAATTTGGTCATAACTTTTTTTTGCGAAAGCAGCGATTATAATGTGAAGAGTAGAAGATGTCTACTTAATACAACTTTACCTCTTTACTTAGCGCAGGGCAAGAAAAAGAAAGCTTGTTGGGTTGTTACACCAGCGATTCTAACCGATTATGAGGCGATTATAACTGATTCTATTTGCTGAAATTGTGAAAAAGTGCTATATGCTATTTATTGATTGACGATTCTGATTATTTCACTGCATATATATATACGTTATAGTCTAACTTCTTCTGAATCTATACATAAGCTAATACTTTGTTGGCCAGTCCATAAATGTTCAAATCTGGTGATTGGCTTGGCCAATTAGGTAAAGTTCTGATCATCCTTTCTGCAACCCATTCATGCTTTCCACTTTTACCAATGGGCCTAACTAAGCCTTTGACAGAAAAACTTAATCCATCGTTTAAAAAGCCCAAAACCACAGTTCAAAGTAAAGATTAAAATTAACTGATTCAGTTATAGTTTTAGTCCCAATTATTATTTATACGTATGAGTGCCGTACCACGATTTATACGCATAAATCTAAATTATTATCTCAATCGGCGGATAAACGCTGAGTTATGTAATAAGACTACTGTGTTTTCCTACCAAGCATAAACTATGTTTACTTATTAATGTTACGACCCATTCTAGGATTTGACCCGTTATTCAAGTAATCTCCATCAATTTATCAAACTCGGTAAGAGATATATGAAGTTAAAGTAATTATTAGACATGTTTATTTAAGTATGTCAATCTTAAGGACAGGACGATGTTAAATGAAAAGTTGGGTCTTCGCTTATGATGTTAAAAATTCGATGCATTATATTTGTTCAGT
>CAJVPI010000308.1:0-36008 GCA_910592345.1 Paraglomus brasilianum
TTACATGCGTGCGAATTCGACATATAATTTACGAAATTTTGTGTTACTCAGTCATTTATGGGAGGGGGCTGTATATTCCTATCTGAAATGGAACTGATGATGTGGTATTAAGAATTTGTATGGTATTACTAGGTATAAAAGTTACACCTGTCTTTTTTGTACAAATTTATTATTCCCCTACCACCAAATCAATATCCTTGTTAATTACACCCAACTTCTTTAGTCACTCATCCAATCATAATCTGAACAAATAGCTATGCTTGTACATGTAATACTACCAATATAAATTTTACGAAGTATTTATAAACACGAGTTGTACTCCATGTCCACACAGTTAAAAAATTTACTTTGATACTATGTTGTCTCCTCACTTACTGGTTATGACAATGCATCTGAATTAGATGCTTTAATTTATCATGCTTTTTTTTACCAGACCCTTTTCAACAAGCATTACCTGCTGCACATACTAATCCTCCTCAAAGTAATCAATTTTTGGATTCTATTGCTTCAACTCAATTCACAACTCTCCCAGATAATCTTCATCAACAAACAATTTTGATATTAAACCCACTTCTTCACAATGTCAATGGGTTGCATTTGCCCACTGATGGTCAGCCTGCCAATTCGTAAACAAAAAACACCAACACAAAGGCAGGAAAACACACAATCATTAATTTGTCACTTGTCGGACTAGCTTACACCTGGGAGAGCAGTGGTGCACTAGCCGTTTTGGGATTTAGTTCTTTTCCAGTGGAAGCTTTTGCTCAAACTAAATATCTATACAATTAGTAACCTTTAAACTAAAAAGGATTTATACTCATGATCTGTATATTATTGGTCTTGTATACACTGTCCCTGGATTATTGCTCAAGTATCTCTGTGATTTCTTTGATGGATTAATCTCAAAGCCTATCAAAATGGGGAATTATACCATCTATTGTGCGCGTTAACAATAATTAAACAATAATCCTGAATGCAAAAAAAAAGTACTAAATAGAATTAATTGGCAAGAGTTAATTCTATTCACTGCTGACAGGAAATAATTATATTTGAATTGTATTTTTATTAGAATAAAAGAGAACTATCCTAATGGCAATGTCTTGCTGAATGATCTGATGATCTGAACGAAGATTTTCTTTTATTATTATGAAAATGGGTAGTTGGTGATTTGGGGGTTCAAATTTGGTTTTTGTATGGGATATATACTCAGGGATGCTACCTACCCTGTATCTTTTTCCTGACCTCAAATGTAATAGTAATTTCCAACAGCAGTTACAAGTTCGGTAGTATGAAGGAATAAAGTCAAATCTGTACCCCAAATCCTTGCCAATCAATAATAATAATAAGCAATGCTATGGTTCTTTTTCTGGTCCATACTTACAAGTCATAAGGCAGACATATCTGTATAATGAAGTAAGAAAGGTTTGCCAGACTGCCAGAAATTGATAAATATGAAGTCTACTCATTGATTATTGGTTGTTTAAATCTGGGGGGATTAAAAAAATGGCCCAATTTCTTTGAAGATGATTTTCTGACAATCATCTGTTGCACCATTTTCATAGACCAGTCATCATATATGTGTACTAGCATCCCTTGTTTTGCACATCAAGCAAACTTATGTGTGTGTTGCGTCTGAGTTCAGGACCAGTCTCAGTTCCAAACCCAGTCACTCAGTCCAGAACTCAGTTGTGTCAGTCCAGAACTGAGACAGGTCCCCAACTGAGGTACACATGTGTAGCAAGTCATCACCTCAATATAAAGTTGCATCATCAGGAGCTGTCACTATTGTGACATATTTTAGACATTCTTCTTGGACAAGCTGCACCAAGAGCAGAAAGCATTATATATATGGAAAATATTATGCTTTAGTAAGACCAACTCAAACACAATGGAATAGTTATTATTTCTGCTTTTGCATCACTAGTCCATAATAAGAGAGCTTTGAAAGTATGAGTCCCATGTTTAATTATAAAACAGAAACTGATTTTTCTCAAAAATGACACAGAAACTTGCATTTTTTAAAAATGTCTCAATGAGATTTGCAGGATGTTTGCTGATAACCATGTGACATTTACAACATTTACAACCAGAAAATATTGCAAACATCTTGTTGTGATGTCACCAACAAATTGCTAAATTTCTATTAGTATCCTGGCAATCTTGTCATAAGATTCTGCTAGATTGTTCAACTTTGTAAAATTTCCATGCATCCCTGAAATCTCATGGGCACATCTTCACAATACACTAAAATTAGAATCCTCATGGCAATCAGATAGTAGTGATCTTATTCTGATGTCACAGGGAGATTTATAAAAACTACAGGTTTCTGTAAAGTACCAACAAATATCGTAACACATGGTGCAATAATCAAAGAATTGGACTCACACTTATTGTCATTCATGGCTTATTTCATGCAACTATATAAGCATGGCATGGCCAAGGTGATTTCAGCAAGAATATGGTCTGCTGTCTAGAGTGTCAGTGGAAGCAATGGAAGCAACTGTTGTTCATTATGGCTTTCTTCCTTTACCATGGCAGTGTCTTCAATAATAACCTTCCTTCACTAAAATTACCCCAAATTGGCTTGTGGGTAGTGGGTACAATACTATTATAAAGAGTGGTTCAATACATGGCCATCTGTCATCTTGGCAGAACTCTCAAATTTTCCAGCAAAGAATATCCCATTTGATGATGATACTGTGTCAAACTTTATATTTACTAACATTCAGGAATATTGGAAGTTTACAACAGAAGTAACAATTGAATTAAGTACTCTTGCAGTTTGGGTATTTTTGATTTGCATAAATTCTGCATCATGTGAATGCTTGTTTCTTTAATGGACTTTGTACAATAGATTGCAGGTAAGTTTATTGTGTTTGACTTAATATTAAAGATGTATTTAACTATCATTAGACAACAGCTGAAACTTATACTACAATCTGTTAGCTTGGAAAGGTTTTCTCAATGGCACAGAAGATGCAGGCTATAATCATGCAGTTAAGATGTCACAATAGTTAGAACAACATATACATGTAAATACTGACATACAACAGATTATTGTTTAACATTAAGTAAATTTCCAGCACCTGAACCTGAACCTCTTCTTTGTAGTATCAAATATTTTTATTAGTTAATAAAATTACACTATTCCTTCTTGGAAAATGTAACTAACCTTGCATTACCTTATCAAGTCACTGTTGGAAACAATGCAACTTTTGTTGAAAATGTGATTATAAAGAGGTTGTGACTATATAGAGGGTTTTTCCTATAAGTTTAATAGTAATTGGTTCTCAAACATTGTGTGCTTATAAAGAGGTTTTTATATGATATGCTTATAGAGGGGGTGACTATAAAGAGGGTTGACTGTATATCAGATCATATTTCATATGTGACCTTTGCCCACCCACCACCCTTGGATAAGCATGTGCTTTTATATGAAAAGAAAAAAAAAATACACTGCCATTTGTGATGTCGCCTGCTAACAAACAATCATGTGCAGCATTCACGTAATTTTTTTTCTCAGCATAAAATCGTCATTTGAACGTTTTCTTTTCGCCAAATTCTGTAAAAAAAAAAAAACTTTCAATTTTCTTATGCTGTATATTCATGAATTACAAATTTCCCTTGCTTCGCCTTTCTTTTAAGCCGATCTGATGAATCAGATAAGTGAGTCACATGATAAAATCTTCCTCCGCAGTCAAGCAAAATCCCATGATCAACGATGTTAATTTTAGATGGTAGTACGGCGTCGCGCATTTAGGCGCCGTGTCGAATTTTGAGTGTCAGGCGCAAAAAATGTTTCGATTTTTGCGTGTCAGCACAAATACAATTAGCTAAATTAGAATATGATTGGTTCTTTATAGAAATTACGATTGTTAACTAATTTTAACTCCGTTTCGATTTTTGAGTGTCGCTAAAAGATATATAAGCGACCCTTATTCCACTGTCGAATTCTCATGTTGTTCATGTTATTATAATAATAGTACCATTCCCTGAAAATAATAATCAAATAAACGATTCCCTTTGAAATCGAAATTTTATTTTTCGTTTATCGCTGAAATATTAATTATTTGACCGGACACACTAATAAACGGCTCTATCAAGCTGTAAATGTCCATAAACGGCTCTACCAAGCTGTATAAGTTGTCCGCTGATCTATTACTCTTAATTGAGGAACGAGAGCTTATAATTAATTATTGAAAACGATTATTGTTTAATTAGTTTTATATTGGAGACAAGTGACAGATACCCGACGTCGATACACCAAATCGAAGATAGCCCTATTTAATTATTAAATATAATTTATTCCCTTCGATTCTGCAATAAAATAATTGTTGTTGTTATTTTATCGTAGGTACCCTTATTTGGAATTACGAGTGATTGAAGCTCGAATAGGGAGTTAGGAAGCGCGCATTTTTAATTATTAATAGGTCACTTGTAGATTAGAATTCAGTCTTAATTGACCAACTACCGTAATAAGGGCGGTAGCACGAAGCTAATCTGGTAACATCCCCCGGTCGGAAGAACACCCCTACGCGAAAGATTTAATCGCCCTCCCAAACCCCAGACCACCCGACCGTAACATTAGCGAAAGTAAAAAAACTTCCTCCTAAGTCTGATAATACAAACCCTTTTCATGAAGAACAGCCAAGGCGGCTTCCTTTTCATCAGATTTGAGACAACAATAATTTGGTGTATTGTCTGAATTAAAAGTAAAATGTGTGGATTGATTGCCTTTTTCGATTTTATTTGAGCAATTACCATGAACAAACATGGTGTTTACTGTCTTCATAAACACTGACATCTCAGTGAAGATAGATTTTACATTGGGGACAAGTGGCAACAATTCTGTCTCATTTTCATTGACCATGCTCATTAACTGTTTTATTCTTCATGGTCAATCACCTCCCTCTTTATTTTTAAACTTTTCTAGGGCTTCTCTAAAGATCTTCTTTTTATTTCTTTCTCAACTTGCACATTTATTTAGTTTTTGTTGAACCATGTTTTGGGCACAATCTCAACAATAAAATTTGTTAGCTCTTTCTAAATCACAGTGAGATGGATACACTAATATTGTGTGTTTAGAAATCTTATTAAGTTGAAAAAATTATCCGTTTATGATTCGATTCTAGCAGGCAATATACTGTAACACAATAAGCAGTAGATGCGCCATTCGCTTGCAATAGTCTGTTTATAACTGTAAAGAAAAGCTCAATTGGCATAAATAGTCGCTTGATTGCACAATTAATACCTCCAATTCAAACCTTCAACGAGATTATAGAAAATAATCGTTTATTACTCAATCGCCCGACTTCTTCATAACTTTTCGAAAAATAGTACTCGACCCGATAGAGTGACGCAAGGCTTTTCTTATAAGTCAGCTTAAGTATTTGGGGCAGCTATTTGTTTCTCTTGCGACGAATTAAAAATACCGTTGTTTCGAAAATCAGGACCTGCTTCTTGAGGTATTATATCCTGTAGATGCGATCGAACATGCACGCAACCTCGCAACCTATTAATGGATACAGGACTGTCGGCACATATTCTCATTCAAAAGAACCTATTCGTAAGGACGTTGTCAAGTTCATAGAAATGTAGTGACAAAATAATTTTGTTGGTAGTGTTTAGTTTGTTAGATTTGATACTTTTAAAATGCTATGCTTGCATTAGAAAACATACAGGGCTAACGTGTACACATGTTCACGTCAATTTATATAACCGACGATGTAAACCACGTGTATCGCACACAATTTCTATTCAGATGCGTTCAGAACGACCTCCAAATCATCATCCGCGTCATGATTCCCATAACGCAGATGTTTGAACCAGAAAATTTTATTTAAGCTGACAACGTTTCTTCATTAACCTGATTAAATTAATTACTGCATATTAATATACACCACCTGGGGTGCTGAAAAGTTTTGCGCGTGGACCTTTATTTCCAGAAATTACATAATAATTATCAATACAACTAGTTTATTTCTTCAAAGTACCCTCCATTAAACTCTATACAACGTTCAACAAGAAATCAGCTGAAGAATTCAAAAATATGTTTAATGAAAGAACCGGACTTGGCGTTTCTACTAAAACTATTGGGAGAAATTTACACACGAAATTAATTTTTTCTCTCTCGCGTTTCGACATCCAAATCTTTACTTACTGATCAGCAAAGAGAAAATCGCCTAAACGGGTGTATTGAAAGAAAGGATTGGTCTATTCGAAAATGGAAGTCCGTTATTTGGAGTGATGAAAGTCGCTTTACCAGATTTGAATTCTATTAAACATTTATGTCAAAACTGGAAAACCCGTTCAAGTTTGCCTAAAATATAAGGAAACTTTATGAAGTGGAAAAGAAGAAAAAAACGCCAAATGTCTGAAACAGTGTTAATAGTTAAAGCATAATGTTACAATAGGCAGCTTCAAGATTGAATAAAATTATTAGAAAATAGTTTGTTAAATAAAGATCAAGAAATAAGCAGAATATATTATTCAACAACCAAAAAATTACCAGCTTTACACAAACTCTTGTAAGTAAAGCCAAAGAAAAGATTAAGGAGAAATTCCAAACTTTTATTATTCAAAAGAATAAGTAAATAATATGAGATTAGAATATAGATTCTGGAATAGCAAAGGATGGCTCTCCTTAACTTTAAGTAAAAATTTCTTTATCTAAGATATTCCTGGAGTATTTTGGTATCATTGATTTAAAAACGTAAGGCGCAATTTTTCTTAAAATGCTTCTAATAGTGTAATTCTTTGGTTCCATAGTAAATTTAATGTAAATTAGTTCATTTATATATATATATAGATAGATAGGCCTATGTTAAACATGTTATAACTTTAGATTCATCTAATTATAATGTTAGTCGCCTTCTGGTACGTACGTATAATATTAATTTAAACCCGTAATTTAATAATTTGTGTAATATGTAAGTTATAGCTGTGATACGTACGTAATCAAAATGTTATTATAATTAGTCAACTTTCAGCCACATCATTTATGTCACATAATCAAAATGTTCACTTTGTCAGGTTTTGTTGCAGTCATATAATGCCTGATATGTTTGATGTAATGAGTTCAAGTCCTGGAGATTGAAGAGGTTGAGAAAAGCTTTGATGAACAGTTTCTGTTTTTCGTCTGAATACGGTCATAGTACAAGACAATAACTCTGAAATAGTGTTGTGTGTTTTTTTTTTTTTAATTTCTCCTTCTTATTCTATAATAATAATAAATGTAGATACAAATCACATGATTAATAATATTATTAGAGATGCTTATTTTGGTGTTTACAATTAGGTAGAAATCAAAGGGTTTAGAAATTGGCCATAATAATAAATAAAATGTGGTCGTAGCGCGTAGATAGATGATTGTCTACACAATATATACAAGAGCTCGTGTACTTTACGCGTCTAAAGGAACAAATATTTGAATTTGAATGCATCCAACGAGTTCTAGTTCGTCAGACAGGGGATGCATCGGAAGTCACTTCAATTATAAAGTTTAGACTTGAAAATAAACCAGAATGGTTCGTCAAAACAAAATTATCCTTACGGCTAACCAAAGATTTGTAATAATTTATTGTGCATCGATCGTGCATAGAATACCATAAATCTATAACTACATTAATTTGACATTACGTTTTGGTAAGCGTCTTATCAAGCCATTCTTTAAAACGCTCATAAGTCCATCCGTCGCTGTCGTTGTTGGGCACAATCAACCCATCAAACAGTACTGTTGGACTCACATGAACCCCATTCTGACGTCCGAGTTTGATATGATATTTCAATTCGGCAGTCACACCATTCCCATAATTGCGAGGGTTGTCAGCATCGCCAACACGAAGCAGTTTAAGAAATTCTTCAGGCGAGACCCCGACTGAACCGGCGAGTTTCGATAAAGATTCGTGTATTTGAGCGCGACTTTGCGTGTAAGTTACTTCATCAAAATATCTGATCAAGAGTATCGTATTGCAAACAATTCGCTCATAAAATAAACAACCGAAATAGAACAGCATTATGAAGATGTTTGACTCACTGTTTCTGAGCTTCGTACAGCACTGCAGAGAATTCGTAGAATTTGGACGGATTAAGTTTTTCAACAGCTAATGCAGCCTAAATAACGAGTATACTGAAATAAGTAATACAGTGGAAGGAGCCAAATTGAAAACTTGTGCTTACTTCGTTAACTATAGCAGAGACGGGATGCCAAGCTTGAATTTGTTGGCGAAAGATAAATTGAACTTTATCCGGATATTTCTGGTTGATATAGGGAAAAATTTCCTGCAAGATAATGGGTGTTATTTCCTTATCGTGAGACAAAGAAATGATTTGGACTGACTTGACTGACCGTGTGCAGCTTTTTGAACAGTCGTGCAGAAAACGGACACTACAGCAAGGAAACTTGCATTAAATAACAAGGCTACGACGGCAATGGATTTCCACAGGCTTGTACATACCACATAGTCCAAGTACGCCTCGAGCACATGCGGGGCTGAAGCAAGACCGTACCTGTGACCTTTACGGAAGTTAATCAAACCTATACTTAACTCACTAAACTTTGCATATCAGCCTACCAGCGGAGTGAGGGGCAAGTGCCATTGTTGAAAACGAAAGTGCTTCTTTCAAAGGTTATTCCTCAAATATTTCCCTTGATCACGTGATTTTCAAAACAATAAATTTCTTTTTACTGAAACACTCTGGCAAATACATTCTAATCGCCAACACCTTAATACAGTTAATTAATACTTGGGATTTTTTCTACAACAAACCCGTTCTTTAAAAATAATACTCTTCCCAAATAGTATGAGATATAATACCACGTATATGATAGCGAAAAACGAGGATATCTGCTTTTCCGTTACTAACAGAAATTTATGATAAACATGTGCATCTCGAATTGTGCAACTTGTCATCCTGATAACGAAGTCGTCTGGCCTGACCGTGTGATACGCAAGCGTTATCACGTTCAACGCAATTAAACTCGGAATTCATACAAGACCCAACGGTGCTGCTGATTGTGCCTAACGACAGCGAACCTTGTCAAGAATGACTTGAGAGGACGCTTGCGAAATCGTAATGTTGTAGAAATGCAAGAAGTAAGTGAATTCTATGACATATGATCGGGACTTTCTGGCTTTGCTGATGTATCAAATACTACTAATAAGAACGAAATAGTTATGAACCAATAAAGTATTATTATGAGGTAATGCTCTTTCGTAAGGACGATTTAATATTTTGAAGCTTTGATGAATCATGCACACCACCGAAGGCACCTTTTTAGCCATACTTGCATTATCCAGTTTCCTCGGCTATTATCACAATTGAAGTCTATAACAATAAAATGACATTCCAAGGCATCCCCTGTACGACAGGCCATCTGCTGAAATGCATTCAAATATATTCAAACACCTTATTCTCTGTAGATGTATAAAGGACATTACTTTTCATAAACCCATTAAATTGGGATGCTGCAGATATAGTATATGCACCCATCTCTTCAAAATAGAGCCAATCCCCTGGAAATAATTCAGGAAGCCTAGAATCCTTGTTGACACAATCGATAGAGTCGCAAGTTGGACCCCAGACACTGCTCGAATACTCTGACTCACCAGTCATGGTAGTATCAAAGTAAAATATATCGTCCTTAATAAGGACTTTTGGATGAACAATCTGATGATCAAAAAGGATGCAGTTGAATGCCCCATACACACCATCATTAATATAATCTTAAACACAAGTAGATAACTCATTAGCATAGTCTTTGTATTAACAGCATGTAAAGCAAACCCTTTGTCGCGCTCGCAATATCACTCACACATGAAAGACTGTTCATCTCCCGCTAGCTTCTGTTCACTGTCCACGAAATCATTTTCTCCTGCTTCCTGATTTCTCAGAACAGGTCTTCTAGCAATAATTTGTGTAGCAATAGTATAGGCCGGCGCAGCATAATACCTTCCAGGCTCAGCAATAATGCGTATATCTTCCGGGAAATAGTTCTTTAACGCTGTATCGAGTACATTGGCGATTTTTTCGAATGTAATACCATCACCGTTATGCAAGTGAGAGAAACCGCCACCAACGTCGAGGAGACTGAAGTTAAAGTTGTAGCGTGCTGCTTTGTCAAAAACGACGCGCGCACGCCAAACTGCATCTGCGTAAACTTCTTCGTCGTAGCAGCCACTACCTACGTGGAAGCTATGATTGAGATAGAATATCGTAAGATTGACTGGAATGCAATAATCGCCCTCTATTAATTACATACTATTTGATTATTAATTATCATTTTACCTGACACCAATGACATCTAGCTCAAGATTTTGTGCAGTTTGCAGTAGTTGATCAACAGATTCCAAGGATGCCCCAAACTTCAGCCCCAACCTGCACAACGATTTAGAATCGTCTGCTAGTATTCTCAATACTAGTTGTGCACTTGGGAAATGCTGTTTTATCTTATGCAGTTCATCCACATTATCGAAAGTCATCATTCTAACTTCCTTCTGCGCGGCATAACGAATGAATGATGCTTGTTTGCATGGATTTGCATAAATAATCCTGCCTGGGTCTACGCCCATGCTGAGGATAGTCTGTATTTCCAATTTGCTAGCGCAGTCGAACCCCACTCCTAACGCGGCAAGGAGTTTCAGCATCATGGAGTCCGGATTACATTTAACAGCTGCAATGTACATAGACAAAAGCGTTCAGACTCCCAGAAAAGTATTTATATATCATTATCACGTATTTAAGCTATTCTACATTATTACCATTGATTACTGATATACTCGGTCACTTGCATACCATAAAACGGTTCAACACGTGGTAAACGAGTTTTCCAGCGCAGATGCTGACGGTAAACTTCACCCAAATCAGCAACGAAAAAGGCATTCTCGGCTTCCAAATCAGATTCGTCGCTGACTTTCAACGAGGTAATATGTTGCTTCATCAATTCACTCACGGGTAGATCGCTGATACCAAGCAGATCATCTACAAGCTTAACCTTATTGAATTTCGATGTGCAGAAGAGATTTGAGCGAAGATGTTCGGATCCACATGTTGATACCGTTGCTGAGAAGCCCTTCATCGATTGATGAGGTGATAAGGTCGTAGAAATTGACATTAGACGATGGTGAAAGGTGTTCAGGCGACGCCGGGCCAGGGGGGCGACCGCTATAATGAAAAATTTGTTACCAAGATGCACAAAACAACGTTAATCAATGCGAATACAGTCAAACTCCGTTACAGCCAGGCCAATTACAGTTCGATGTAACGGCTTTAATGGCAAATTTTTGAAGCCACTATTCCTCATAGTCACAGAGTTAAGAAGTTTACTATGGACCTGAATTGGTTGGCTGTAGGGGAGGCCGACTGTAAAGGTTTAATTATTGTCATGTATATATATTTAACTATTTTTTGGAAAAAGTATTCTTGACTATCAGTAAAACTCTAAATACACTGTCTGGTCAAGACTACAGTCGCTGCGTATCTGAATGCTGGTAACGCTCCAGAATATATGGAGCATCTTGCTTTACTCGGTTTCAGTTGTAGTGAATAGGGCATCATTATATAACGAGTCCGCCTATAATATTTACTAACCTGATGTCCTCGAAATACGATTAGTTTACCGACTTGTTTTAGTGGTGGCGCCGTGTTGTAGGAACAGCACACTTCCCCAACGCGGAAAAGTGATAACGAAATAGTGAAGAGTGTCCGCGCAGTATGGAACCAAAAACAAAGCAAGAATAATTAAGTAGGATATCAAGCTGGTCAGTTAAATGCGGTATTATTGAGGTCTATAAATCTCTTGCGACAAGGGAGACAGCAGAAGGAGCAAAGAGCAAGGGAGAAAAAGTTTTTGGTGTTTTTCTATTGAAAATTTCTATGGCTAATTTTAAACAAATAAATTTGTAGGACAATTTAAATAAATTCGCCTATCCTTATTATTATGGGTACTTTATCGTTAAAATAATAGTCAAACGTCAGTTAATTGATCTCGAGATGTTTGTTTGTAAATGCATACTAAAGTCAGTTCTGTTCTTGGCTTCCAGAAAAGTTTGTAACCTTATCATTTTAAACTCCCTCAAAGCAATGCTATCACTCCAAGGCTAGTTATAAGTATAGCCAATAAACCTTCTAAGCACGGACGTCTTGAGCACAATGAGTAGAACGTCTTTTCTAACGGAAGTGTTCTAAAATTTTCGAGACTTGGGCCGACACGTTTTTTACATTATGCCCGTACTAAATCGGACCTCATTACTATAGTTTGATTTTACAGGACTAAAGAATTCACACTAACAGCATTTGTTTACGAAAATTCAAAGATGAACTTGCCACGAATGGGTAAAGGAAATCACGTTAAAAGATCACTGACAATAATCCTCCAAAGGGCATTCAAAGCAAAAGATAACAAGAAGTGATTGTCTTAATCGCTGATACATGAAGAGTAGACCTTTTCTCATTATTATGGTGACGCGTCTCTTGTATTATCTATTATAGAGATGCGGCTGTGACAAACTGGCCGACATACCAACAACAACGCAACTCAGGAACCCGAAATTAAATTGTGCTCGACATAAAATTGATGTCACATGACTTAATTAATTAAAGATTAAGATTAATATTAATATAGTAACTACAGCACAATCATCAAGTAACTACAACTTTTAAGATTTTCATATTTTGCCAACCTTGCCATTCTTTTTGGGAAAATTCCGTGTGAAGAGTCTATTCCAAAACCGACTAACACACTAAATAAGGCAGCCAACTGAGAATGAATTTACCTTTTTTGAAGTGATCAACTCAATTACGGTACACAGTGACTCTTTATAGTGTGAGACAAAAAATCCCACGAGATATCCACAAAAGGAAATCTCACCACATAGTGATATACTAATACTATTACTATAGCGAATATCAATGCTTGTTTGATGCTTAACATTCTCATAGTTATAGTTACAATATCAACCCCACGAGATCATTTTCTTACATTTGTAATTCTTCCAAAGCATTATTTACTTTACCAAGTATTTTGTCTCTTCATTATTCTCCGGCTCTTGAACTTCTTCACCACCTACAAACTTGACAATTTCCTCATCTGTCATTTGTTCCTTGATTATCTCTCCATAACAAAGAAGAAAAACTTTTCGTCGCTCTAATTTGACAAATTATTATCCCTCCACTACACGAGATTATTCCATAATATCTATTTGTAACACATACACTATATAGAGACGCTCTCTAGTTTAATTAGAAGGAAAAAAGTTTTCCATAATAATCGAAATCCACTGTAGCGGAGGTCCACTATAAAGACTACTAATGCGTGAGAAAGCAAACGTTATCTACAAGACTAACTGAAAATAATAAAGAAGCCTGGCCTAATGTATATAGTAGAAAGGGGAAGAAAGGAAATTAACCAAAGGCCAGAATGAGGAGACAAAAAGAGGTCAGTAATTGAGAAGGATATGTTTGAAGTATATGATATATTAATATAGGATGTCTAAATAGTCCAAATGTACAGTTTGTTAAGAAAAAACCCGGAATAAGAATTTTAAGCACTGTACCTCGTTCGAAAGCTGAAAACAAGCAAATTTTAGTAATAAGAAATTCTCTCTCCCCTAGTTTCAATTATGCGCTCACAACAACTTTTATTGATCTCATTAGAGTGGTTTCTGAAATACCCATCCATTTATCTACCATAAACTGCTCCAATTCTTCAAGATTTGGGGCATTTATTTGTTTTAAAAGATTTTCGCGTTTAAACAAGAATAAAAATTTAAATAACCTAATTTAGCAATGAGGGACGAAGTCAAGGCTAATTCAGCACCAGCAGCCCAAAGAATAATATGGCTAAGAAAACTCTACGAGTAACAGTTGAATATAAGGTAGACAAAATAAAAGTAATACAATATTTAAAAATTCGTTATCAAGTACTGGATTAAAATTGGTATGTTGTGACATACTCACTTCAGATGTTTAAAAGCCTGTATTAGTTGTATGGTTAGAAACAATGGATGTGTTACTGGTTTGCGAACCATGAAATAATAATAACAAATTACTTGTCTTTTATAAAAAGAACCTAGAGAGAAGCAAGTTTCAACGCTTTACCTTACGAAAGTAATAATGAAGGGAGGGTGATTCTCTGACATTATTATAGTTCAAAATTTTACTAAACAGAAAATAAACGTTTTCATACGAGATAAAATTGGAATTATGTAATGAATAATTATTGCGTTTACTTGAAAAAACCAAAGATGATGAAGAGCAACGTGGTTAAAAATGCACTGGTACAATAATGAATGTAATAATCGCTATCAAATTACATTGCATGTAGTAGTAGAATTTAATCAACCGTCTACTGAATGCAGAGGATAATTACTCTAAGATTGTATAGGGACATAATAACGGAGTATTGAAATACTACGCGAAGCATTTAGTCTACTGTAGATACGGATTAATGTCGTGTGATATGAGTACGAGACTAGCGTAATTGGTAAATACAGGAGTATTAATCCACAGCGAAAAGAATGAACGTGAAATCCAAGTTGGTTTTTTGTACTACCTTATGTAAACCATGACCTACAGTACTTCGAAAACTTGGGAGCTTCCGGCCCAACAACAGTTACGAAACCATTGTTGAAGATAAGATATTAGAACAGCAATGTGTAATAGCAGTACACTTGTTGATGCAGCTTTTTATCGCATGTATTACGAGACAGATAACGATACTGAATGTATTATATATAGTAGGTGGAAATGAAGCATAGTTAGTAATTATACAGATCAAATGATTTCTATTGGCGTTGAAGCATTTCAATCGAAATATATATTTTTACGACATTAATTTTATAATAACAACATTTGGAATAATGGTCGTGTGCCTTCGATAGAGCAGATTACAACAACGGGATGGCCCATCTAGAATTAGTCAAGTGCATAAAGACAATATTAGCGTTGAAGGAAAGTTGTGTTAATCATACAAGCCCAAGCTTATACACGTCAGCAAATATGATTACGCAAATCAGACACAATTCTTTAGTCGCCAGGAGTTATTAAAAAACATGGATGAGGAAAATCGAAATTGACTTTACTATTACTATTGGTATATAAAGTAGAACAAAATAAAAATAAGCTATGACGTGATGAGGAAGTCGGAAATTGAATAAATCTAATCTCCATAGTAATGCTAATAGTAAATAATTAACGTTATCTTATCACGTTGGTGCAAGTTGCCCGTTGTGGCTTACCACTTTTAACCCCTGAAATTAGTTCGTTCGCATACATAAAGTATAAGCAATTACTTAATACAATAATTAGTAAAGAAATAACAATAACAAACCATAGAATTTTGTAATGACGAGAGTAACCCGCTTACGGCGAAGAGAGCCGCACGCCGATGTCCACTCCGAAGACGAAGAAGACACAACGATCGCACAGGGACTTCTTGTTCTGAGCGACATATCACAGTCCGATGTCTCATCCGACGAGGACGACGCAGATTCAGAATTAACACCAAGTGAGGGTGAAGAGGAAACGCCGGAACGTATCTCTGAGCATTCGCCAGAGAAATCTGGCCATGAGTCACCAAAAGACGACGTCGTGGAAGAGACTCACGCTGAAGTTAGCATTGACGGTATGTTATTTATCATTAGTATGACGTAGGCGGAAGAAGCAAAGAATGTAAATTCATTTCAATAGGATCTTTTCTTTGCATATAGAAGAAGCAGGAACCGAAGACACCCATTCAGAAAAAGGCGTGCAGAAAGAAAAAGAAATAACAGACAACGATCTATCAAGGCCTCCTACAGCGTGGGAAAAAAAAGTTCAAGCAAGACAGGAGTACCGTAAGAAACTAGCGGAGGATCCGGCGTTTGTACCTCATCTTGGGGAATTCTGGGGCCATGATGACCGCTTCATGGACGATGGTCTAAAGAATGACTCTTTTCGTCGTCGTAGCCAGCTTCCATTTGCATCAAAGTCAGTTATGAAAATATAACGAATGTATACATATTTTCAAAGGCACTAACGTTTTTTCGTTGAACAGAGGCAAAGACGGCTGGGATTATGTCGACGGCCCATCCCCGGCTGGAAAATGGGGTCATGATGGTTTTGAAGAGCTGATGAAAATGGAAGCCGAAGAAGAAAAGAAGTATCCATCGATCAACAGAGGTCATAATCAGGTATATCTCGAGTATTGGATCGATGGCGACTATATAGGATCTAACGTCATCTCTTATCAAAAGTTTCCTCGTCCTCCACCACATGGGCCATTTGGTAGCAGACGATCACTTCCACCGCAATTCGAGTCAACACGTCATTTTTCACAGAAACCACAAGAATTTCGTCGTCCGCCTCCACGTCCATCAGATAGCGTACGTTCGATTCACTCACAACCAACACCAAAATCCGTTGAATCAACCTTCAATGGTCTGTCTCATGTTATTCATTGCATACCGGAACTTGTACGATGGCAATTTTGACTAACTCTTATCGAATACTATCATCTAGGTCGATCTCATGGCATGCACAATAATAATCGAGGACAACCAAGAAACTTTGTCAACAGTCATAGGCCAAAATTCGTGAGCGAACCTCGTATGCATTTTCAGCAGCCGCCTAATAACTTTAATACAATGCGAAGTCCGGCCAATGTTAACCAAAAATTCAAGAAACGTCAGGACTATGGGAGACTCAATTTCGATCGTCATAAACCCCGAAATAACAGGGATGTAAATTCTGAAGTTAAGCAAGTTCCTGTTGGAACGGAAGACCCAGTAGTTATTGGGAAAGTAGAGATCGAGGATATAGCTGTAGACGAAAAAGATAATATTAATAGTATTGATAATCAAGACAAGGGAAACTTTGACCGAGCAGAGAAAGCTAATGACGACGCTGAGGCTTCTAAACCAGAGTCATCTACCAACACCGAAGCAACGAAAGATGTGGAATCTGTGACGACTGATAGGACAACAGTACAGCCTCCTTCGGAGAATGATACTGGAGAGGACAATGAGGAGGACGATTTACTACAGTCTCAAGAATCATCTGACATTGAAATAATACTAGAACATCCAAAATCGCCAAATAATGCTCTTCAAGATTATGTCCAACGTCTTCAAGAATCAACTCATCATGGTTCAGTTGTTACGCAAGCGCCGTCTCTAGATTTATCAGATAAGGACGTTGAACACGAGAGTAATGCTCATAGAACACCAACAGTACGCGTAACATTGCCGGTGACCGGGGAACTCGTTGAAGTGCCAATTGCTAAGCATGAGGTTCTTGCACAAGCAGAAAAGACCGTTGTTGAAACAGATCGCGGACAGTCCGCACAGTCAGCGTCCAAGCGATACTCAACGCGTCGGGCAGCTGCTACTGCCACCGCCAATACGGTGCCTTCATCTCCCGAGAAGGATGCACAAGCTAAGATAGAAACGAAAGGGTCTATCCCAGCGTCCGGTGAGTGTTTTTGAGGAATACTTTCTATTACTTTGAATATAGTCGAGTACCAAATATTTTGATAGCCTTTTCCGGGATACTCCATTAATGAGGATCTGTAATTGTACCGTACAGCAATATATGCCAAACCATTCCAACCCCGCTCCTTGACTAACCAATCGGAGCCACTTGCAGAGTCTGAACGTTCAGCTGATACCGAGAATACCACAGAAGTTTACGACTCTAATGATGGCAATGATAGTTACTCACCCGATCACCCTAATTATCAAGGGCCTTCTTATGAGCATCCTCCAATTACATATCCACAAGATGGTACAGTGCCAATGCCGTATTATACAGACCCGAACGGCACGGTGTATTACTATGATCCCAACGTATACTATTATTTCCCATCGTACCCTCCACCATATGTGCCTGGGACAAGCAATCCACCTACCAACCAATACGTGCAAACAGGCTATGCGAATGGCCATTATGATGGAAATGGTTACATGTAATTAATCAAAACGGAGGTTTCTCGAAAGTCGCAAGGATAAACGATAATTCCTGCAGAAGATGTCACTGGATGGCAAGAGGATTAATGTTGAAGCAGACGTTAGCACCAGGAGGAGATTCAGCAGTTTGGAGTCGTGAGATTGATTATTATGAATATTTACCATTAATGTGAGAATCAACATGTTAACTTGTATCATCTAGTTTAATATTAAGGCAGTCTGTATAAATATGTGTATATTGAACTTTCTTCGATATTACAGGAGTTGTCGTTTCTACGCAATTCACTCAAAGTTGCGTGATGATATAAGCCAAGTGTGCCGTTGAGCAAATAAAGTATTGTATAGTCTGTTGTAACATATACGGATTATTAAAGATTGGGTTCCAATGAAAGAGTTTAAACCAGAAATAGTCTTACTACCGTTTCTAATTTGGCAAACGAGTTAAGTTGCAGTTTTAAGTCACGTTTGTTCGAATGCATTTGCATTAAACTCATTGTCAGTTATATTCTAAGAAAACGATCTGTCGGATGAATTTGGCGAATGAAATCCAACTCAGGTTGGCGTGACATTCGATTATGACTCCAATGCTTCCTCGATTCTCCCCTTATATTTATTGGTCATGTGAAATTATATAATGGATAAGCCCTAATATCATTTGCGAGCATAGATACCTTTGAACTAATCATATTCTTGAATAGACAGTGAATGATCAGGCACGAGTCAGTTAATAAATGGCATATGAAAATGGTCATTGAACGAGTTGTGAGGGAGAGCTGACCTTGAGATTTAGCTCTATACTCGGCCTCACAGTTATTAGAGTTTTCCCGCCCGCGTAGTTGCGTTCTTATTGATGGTAATCCTCGGTTGCAAATTTGCTTGACATGAACGGGGTAAAGCCCCTCCCTGGTGTGTATGGGAATGTATCGCGTAACTCGCGAACATCTACGCGACCAGTCAACTACCAAAACAAATCGCGTAACCTAAATATCTGCACAACAACGCGTAGACGTTCATGCATGCATCCACGACAATCGCGAAATATGGTTCTATTTTGGAACAAACTGTTTACATTCTTTTCACATTGTGAATGCAATGTACAACGCACACGTGCGAGAGTTCAGTGAATTCATTGTCTCAAATCAACCTAATCAGTATTGGTGCACAGTCTCTATACCAAATTAGGTCAATAATAGCTGACCGACTAACATATTTGTATACTAACGCGCAAAGTAAAAATTTCAAAATCAAAACAGACGCGTTAGAACTTAACTCGTCTAGCTTTAAATGCTCGTGATCAGAATGTAATATAAATGACGCGAGAATGTGGAGTTCACATCTTTTCTCCAAGACAACATTCGACTCGTTCTCACTTCAAGACCGTATATTATTATCATTCACGTATTAGAATAACTTCTAAGTTTCCCGACGACACATTTTCCTAAACACACGCTATTTCTGTAAGTGTATGCCGACCGATGTCTACTACCCTAAGCAACAATACGATCTTACCTCCACTTGCACACCTCAACCTTAATCCCTACACGTTGTCTATTGAACGAAAGCAATTCAACGCACATTGTCAGCAGCAGCCCATGAGTTTAACAGAGAGACACTCGCAAACTTTTGTTTCGCAAATGTATACCCCACAATTACATCAGGAAACACTACCACGAATGCTCCCGACACGGCTAAACAATTCTCAAGGATCAGAAGAAAAAGTATGGAACTGTACCGAATGCGAAAAAAGTTATAAAGGTCGAAACGCGAGATCTATCCTGAGAAGGCATCTGAAAGACAAACATGCCGTCGACGTTCCCCGTGGAACCCGTTGGGATAATGATCCGAATAGACCAAAGTCTGATGCTGAACGGCGAGAAAGAATGTTGTTATCTAAGCGAAGGTACAATATAAAGTGATTTGTGTACTCAGCAATGTTGATATATCCTATAGAATAGATGTTAAATGAACGTAAATAGAATGTCGCAATTCTGAATAACAATGTTTGGTTATCCCATCCCACATCTGTTAATAAGCCTTTTTGAAATATACATGTAGATGGGCACAAAAAGCTCGCGCAAAAAAGAACAGCCTAAAGCAATCAACTGAGACTGATGGAAAAATACACGTTAGCACAAATGCTACTGATAATGTCCCCATCAAGCATTTTCCAACTGGTAAATAGATTCTGCATATCATACAATATGTTTCGCAATGAATACTGTCTTCTTACTTATTACATATACTTGTTTTTTATTTCCCCAGTACTTCCGTCGCCAACACATACAAATAAGACTTCGACAACAGACTCTAGCCCGACACGCTTTCAGTCGTCATTTCCAACGCAAGGTTGCCCGCCTACACCCGAAATGCCACAAACGCCGGAGATGCAGATAACAGACTACTTTCCTCCGTCACCTAGTTTGTGCTCTCCCATCTTGGACAACAGGCACATAAAGCATCGATGCAGCAGCGATAGTATCGATAACATGTACTCGCCTAATGCGAATGAAGCCCAATCGAGTGAAGATGAGAATGAAAGCAGCATATTTAATTCACATTTTAGAAATTGCGGAGGACAGTCGCCCATGACATTTACAGATAAAAAGTCGTCGATTTTATATAACGGTCAACATACTTTACCGTCGTTTGCTAGTCTGTCATTGATGTCTGCTATTAGTGGCGGGTGTTTGCCACAACCAAGAATGGTGAATGAAAGAATGTTTAGAACATATGAACCATCATCGCCGGCGAGATATGCATACAGTATGCAGATACCTGAGCGTGCTAGGATGATGGCCAGCGTTAGTTGATGAATTGGGTAAGTAATGAGTTCACATGTGGTTGATGGGTTATACTCGTAACTAATACATTGATAAACTTTTAATTGTCGTTACATGTAGATGAGTATACACGGTGTATCGAAGGAAATTGTAAATATGGACATTGATAATTGTATCCCAAGTATCTTTTTTTGTGATCTTGCTATATAATATATATATAGGATTAATAATATGTACATATTATTCATTATACGTTCAGCACCCCTCTTGCAGTAGAAATAAAGCTTCCTTTGGTGCTTGAGTTCTTATTTTCACCAGTGTTATATGATAAGTGATGATATATTATCTTCGTCGTCGGGAATATGCTTATATGTTAAATAAGGGAAATATATATGAACATAATAAGATTACTGAATTAATATCGGAAATAAAAATGTGTAATATCGATTGAAATGATACAGTGGTTAGAATAGTTCAGTGTAGAAAAGGTGGAATCATTGGGATGCATTATGAAATAAGAGTTTTTACCAGCAATAGGGAAAGGCTACCGTTGTTTACGGCATCTGTGAATGCGATGGACTAAACATGAGGGTTCTTCTTATCTTGCTTCATGTGTGATATTTGTATTAGCCGCTATGCATATGACTCGCCACGATAACCACACGCCTTGGCGAATACTCGTATTTCTTCTAAGATCTAGGAAAACATAACCCAACAAGCGTAGAGCTATTAGCATTTCGCTTGGCGTCATGTCGAACTATATATACTCTTTCTTAGTTCAGTGTTTAAGTATTAACTCTTGGCAAGGCGTCGAGCGTAACCTTGTTTCAACAGAATACATCATTAGGCTAATGATCCCTACATTATATCAGTTTGTTGGGTTTATTTTATTTTTTCTTATCAAAGAGTTTGGGTACCATTTATTTTAAAGACGTCTGAGCAACTTGTTCTCCTCAAAATTGTTCTCATTTTTTCCAATCCTGGTCATGAAATTAGAGTTTGAAGTGACCTGAATTGCTCTCTTATATACACTAGGGAAGGGGGAAACGTTTATGCGGATCCAAATTGTAATATAACTGATAATGAATTTAGTACCCGTTCGCTAGTTGCTCCTTATGGTTAAGGGAATTCAGAATTTATCGCTCATGAGCAGTGCATGTTCAAAGCTGTATTAACCGACTTCTTGGCTTCCCAGAATCCACAATTCGGCGAATGATTAAGGGTATTGGACATAACTATATTGATAAAAACTATGGTGACGTCATATCTTCATAACAAGTTATCATATTTTCCTAAACAGAACGTTGAAAATTTATGGATGGGAAAGCTATATACGAAAAATTTAACACAGTCCTCACGAACTATGCCATGTAATTCGATCTGATAATTCCTTCTTCCTTGCTAACAACAAAGCTATATACAAATTCTCGATTGATATCTCTTCACTTCAGCGATGAAATAGGCATACTTCCTTATTCTCCGCCTGTTCCTCTCTCACACGATAATAATTACCCATTGATCGTTGATGAGAAAGCAAAACTGGGAATACCTGTTGATTGTGCAAATAAACTGTTTCAATATGCCCATGAGATCTTCATGAGTACACGGAGGAGTGGAGGTTCTTTGTTTGACAAAGATTTACTACTATCTTTTCAAATAGTCTTTACATATTAACCTTGAGAAAACATAGATGATTTAGATGAAAGCAAAGTAGCGGCTATGATTGACGAAGCTAGCCGATGCCTGGTTTTGATAAACCCAGACTGTTATACTGCTGTAAATGCCAGGTATTAATACGTAACTCGTTATATAGTTAATATAGTAAAAGACTTGCATCCGCTAACATTTGCATTTCGATCAGAAAGGTGTTGGTGAGTCACGGTATTGTAGACCCATCAGAGGAACTCAATCTCCTTGCTCTAATATTCACCGTTCCCAAACACTCAAGAAGCTCGGTTGCATGGTATCACAGGTACCTGCCTAAACTTTATACTCTTTGGACCATTGCTAATGAAAGTTGAACTGATGGATATATACTGTAATAAGAAAATGGCTCCTTCAAGCCTACCCTCATCTAATGGAATACAAGTATGAACTCTTACTTGCCCAGCGAGCAGCCGAAGTATATCCAAAGAATTACTATGCATGGAATTATAGACATTGGGTAGTCTCAAAGATACCACATGATTCCTTTATCTTATTAGAACATGAGCTACAGAATATGAAACAATGGATTAGAATGAATGTATCCGATTACTCTGGTATGCAACATCGACAGAGATGTCTGATCGTAATGACTCAGCGACATATGTTGAACGACCAGGAGAACCGCGATTTATGTGGGGTCTCTCGTAATGATTTGTGGAATAGAAGAAAAGATAGCGTCTATCTTCCCAGTAAAAATAGTAACGAGATTATACAATTATGGCGAGATGAAGTATTATTCACTAGAGATCTAATACTGACATATCCTGGTCATGAAACATTGTGGTATCATTTGAGATTTGTGTCATTTGCATGTAGATGGTATGATATCAACAGAAGCGCGTATGGACTGATAGATAGGTCGGATAGCAACAATTCCGCTAGCGCAATAGGTACGTGGTCTGATCAAGAGGGAGAGCTTGCCTTCGTACATCATTGTATTGAACTGGAGGAAAAGAAAGGCCTGGTCATGCCTACAAACACAACGAATGCGTCTCTTCAGAAGAAATATGCCTTAGCCTATGAATTATGGGTTAGTGAATTGGTATGGTAGTATAAATATGCCTGTTACATCACTATTTGGTATTGAACTATATTGGCGCTGATCTCCATCGATTTTAGGATTGTAAGACTGCTAATGAAATGAAGAAGGTTACATCTCGCCTAAGTGAACTTGTTGAGGAAACTAATTACTACCATGTTCATGCTGAGACCGGGCAATGATTGTGTGCTAAACGGTAGAATTTTTTATTACAACGAATCCGATCTGACGGCAATAAAGATTTATCGCAAATATATTGAATATTTAGATTGATATTCATGTTCGACACATGAAATCTAATGGTAAAGTCTATCGAATAATAATCATTCCCAACAGAATACAAAAAAAACAACAACCTGAATTTACAGATAATTAAAAGTTTGCAAAATCCACTATTACTATATATGGTGAACTCAATTAATTAATCAAGTAACCAATACAACTACCATTACTCATGTATCTTTCTCCTACTCATGTATCCTTCTCCGACTAACGTATTCTTCATCACTCGTCTCATATCGACGCATACCCTCCTCTTCACTATCTTCAAGCCTGCTCTGACTATGACTGCCCGCCCTTCTTCGTCGGCTAGTCGAGCGAGAAGCCAGTCGCTTACTAACTGCCACTCCATCATCATCGTAGTCATCTGTTGTGATTTCATTGTTCATCATTTCGTTGGAAGATGTCGTGGGTCTAGGAGTAGTAGATCGGCCACGCCGAGGAGTAGGAGACCGAATACTTCCACTCTGTTTGTTAACACCTTTCCCTCTCCTACTACTTCCATTATCCTCATTATTAGTGTTATTATTGCTATTGACTGCACCATTGGTCTCATCTCTCTTGCTCCGACGTGATGGATTAAAATGATTACACTTCGGGCAGAAATATTGCACGTCGTTGAGATCTTGTTGCGATACAAGTCCATTATGTGCATGACAGTTAGAACATATCAGAGCATATTTCTTATATGGTCCCTCCTCTCCAGCAAGCAGATCAATTACTCGATCATACCAAGTTCGTTTAAGAGGAGTGTTTGAAGGGGGTATTGTTGTGTTATAGTAACCAGGCGGTGTCAGAGAAGACTCGTCTTTTGTTTCCGAGGTTGAGGTAGGCAGACGAAGCCGCAATCCTGTAGCGGGCACTTGACTATTATCCGTAAAATGAGCATCGTTTTGACTCCATTCATTTGGTAGAGCGGGAAAATTTACCGACTTGGCTAGACTTTTCTGCGAATTATTTACATCAAAACGTTCAATTAAATTCTGTGTCGCGTAATATCCTGTCTTTTTCTTCAACTCTTCAATTTTGAGTTTCTTTCTTGCAACGAGATGTTTCAATTGCGACCTTTCGTTGGCTTCTTTACGTCTATACCACATGCTCATGAACTTTTTAACCATCCATATTATACAGGGGAAAGCGAATACTGGAAATAGTTTAAGAAGCCACAACTGCCATGTCTCGTCATACTTACTCTTCCAGCCAAAGAAGTACCAACCACTCACGTAGGCAATATACAGCACTGTAGAAAATGCAAGCCAGAAGATTGTCGACCGCTTCTGGCGAAGTTTTATGTCACATAGGCGAACCTCCGAAGTGCTTATCTGTTCATCGAGTTCCGAGAGTATTTTTTCGTAATTGTCGTCGTCTTTCTCTTTCAAACGCAGAAGCGAGAGAAGGGGACCCATTAGGTCACTCAATGGCAACAATGTCAAAATCTGTGGAGTGCGATCCACTAGTTAGATAACTTTTATTTAATGAATTCGACAGTCTCTTCCGTACGAGTAACTTTTGAGGCGGGGTGTTACAGTGTAACACTTGTACAGCTTTTTGGGCTGGTGAAATTTGTTTATGTTTAATCCATTTATTTTAACGACATCATTTTACCATGCGAAAGATGGACCAGCACTTGAACAAAAAGAATTGTGTTTGTAGTAGTATTATTATTATTGAGACTTTATTTCAGATTGTTCTGAAATAACGGAATAATCTATTATATTAATAAATTGTATCATTATTTCGTAAATTCTACCAACGTGCAACGTTATCGAGAAACACGTGCAGCAGAATCACATGAATTAATACAAAAAATGTATTGAAGGTCTAGTGGTACATACAGGTTGGATTAACAAAGTACATTATCGTATCGTCATGATAAATTGAATTCAGAGAACTTTTCTTTCTTTCTTTTTTTTTTTTTTACCTGCAGATATGAGTTCGGGAAGCGCAACAGTAAGAGCAGAAAGTGTGCCTCCCGCACAACCTGTCACAAAGGTAGCATACCCATTCTGGTTTGGTGGTAAGTTCTTGGTATAAATTCACCTTCTCTCTCACCATAAGTTTTGATGATTCTCAACGTTACTGAGATTGGATATTCCATTTCCATTCAGGTGCAGCAGCAGGAGTAGCAGCGACTGTAAGCCATCCATTTGATTTGATAAAAGTACGTCTCCAGACTACTAATGCTCAAAGAGGTAGTGCGGTTAAGACTTTCAAGAATATCATACGGATAGAAGGTGTAAGAGGATTATACAAGGGATTGTCCGCTAGTTTATTGCGACAAGGGACGTATTCGACTACGCGTTTCGGCGCTTACGACAAGTTTAAACATGCACTCTCGAGGGATGGAGGTAAATAATTCATCATGACATGAAAGCAATGATCTAACGACCACATAGTCATCTAAATTGGTCGTCAACACTTTATAATAAAACATAGTGAAACTTTCTTTTAAACTTTATTGTAAATGTATTCATCTTCTTTGGAAGCAAATAGGCTTGTTTAAGAAGTGGCATGAAAAATTTGCGATCGCCATTGAGCAAGTTAAACCGACTTTGTTGTTATTATGCCTTTCTTTATGGACTCTGCTTTGTAAAGCTTTGAATAGATTGTAGGTTATATAGGATACCGAAAAAAAAAGAGATAAAATTGGATTATCCAGGAATACCGTTTCCACGTAGACTTTGGTGCGATTTCTGCGTGTAAGATTAAAAGCGAACAGCAATCCAAAACAAAGGACTATAGTAGTACTAGTGAACCGGACCAGGTTTTTACACGGGAGGGGGAAAAAAGAAGACAATGCGGCATCTTTTACTTACATACACTTTCTACCCATTCTGACTCTCAGAACAACTTCCATTCTTCAAGATGCTTCTCTGTGCTGCAGCGGCAGGTAGCTTCGGCGGTGCGTGTGGTAATCCTGCGGATGTCGTAATGGTACGCATGCAGAATGACGCTAAGCGTCCTCTGAACGAGCGATATAATTATAAGCATGCCATTGATGGTCTTATTAAAATTCAACGAGAGGAAACATTCCGCGGACTTTTCCGGGGTATAGGGCCTAATGTAAATCGAGCCATTCTGATGACTGCCTCACAATTGGCAACATATGATAAGTTTAAGGAACTGTTATTGGGAACGGGGGTATTCAAGGATAATTATATAACGCATTTCGGTGCCAGTTCTCTATCGGTAAGTCGAAAATTGTTGGGCAACGAAAATTCTGTTATCAAATAGCTTTAGTTTTAAGACCGGTGATTTGCTAGGGTTTGGTCGCGACGACGGTCTGTTCGCCACTTGACGTCATTAAGACCCGCATTATGAGTGATGCTGGATCAACAAAGGTATATATAATCAATCTCTCGATTACAATTCTGACTATATGTGTAACATTGAATCTAATTGTCTACCAGGGAGTCGTTGCCAGTCTTGCTCTAATTATCCGTAAAGAAGGCCCGGCAGCGCTTTTCAAAGGTTGGCTGCCAGCATTCATTCGTCTTACCCCTCACACAATAGTCACTTTCATGGTCCTCGAACAATTTAGAAATGTTTATGACCATATAATACTTGACGTACATTAACTGATATGATTGTAAATAACCCGAAATAAATAATAATATGGACATACTGTGTTAAAACTTTATCGTTCACTTCTACTGGCCAAATGTATTTGGTCCACTCTTCATGTATTCAATTTCCTCCGGTGTAAATTCCCTCTCGAGCACTTGGTTTCTGTGAGGAAATCTGCCGAAACGCTTGATTATCTCATAGTGTTCCAAAACAAAGTCATGATCTGTTTTCAAAATGCCTTGATATACAGGAGGAGCCGAATTCCAGTTTTCAAGTGACTTCTGCATGCAGAGTTCTTGATCTTGCAGATTTTCGGAATGTTCAAGGGGCTGTAACGTATTTGAGAAACGAGAATATGAATTGATATGCTGTGATTAAGCGAAACTAAGCTGGCGTGATCTACATTTACCAAGTAGAAGAAGATTCTTTCGATGTGATTTACTTGTTCGTCCCACTTATTCTCAAGGACGTAACGAGTTATTTCCCGTGCCATTGGATCGAATACCCGGAAAGGGATGGCAGTCTTACGATAAATGTTGCGAGGAAGTTGATCGAGAAGAATTACTAGGCTGAGTGCGCCCTGTTTTAGTTAATAAAAAGTACCAAACCAAGGGAATTTCATTCCCTGTTATCTTCATAAACTCGACCGTTAACACACTAAACTATACAGGATCCTAACCTGAGGCGTTTGTTTCATTTCATCAATATATTTTCTCTCGTTTTTAATCTCCTCTAGCACATCTCCAAACCCTTCACGACAGGCATCGTCTACGGCCTTACCACCGTTAAACCACCTCGTTATCAAATCGTTTGAGATGGGATCTCCATACTTGAAGTCTATTAACCTTAACTAAGTTAATCGGCACAAGGTTATGCTGGAATATAGGCAAGATACTTTATTATTACCATTGAACCAGAATGTATACAATTTTTTTTGTAACTCTTTGGCTTGCATTTTAGATGTCTTTCTTGAGGAGGAACAGTTGTCAATTACTTACCGAGAGGGAGTATTAGTAGTATTAGTATTAGTATTAGACGTAGTTGTAGATGTTCCGTGAAAATCCTTATTATTATTCAGATCTTCGGGTGTACGACGTGTACGACGCGGCACATTTATTTAAGCCCTGTCGATCAAATAGTAAAATCGTTATCATCCGTATTTACTATGCAAGGAACAACGGTTTTGGTATCGTTTTGAAGCTAATTGGTTTATTTTTTGAAATAAATGATGATACTAAATACATTAAACCACATTATTATGACATAATTTCTATACGCTGCGACTTCATTGAACTGCCGCTTATAGAAATACTGCTCTTCCACACACCGTGACAAGTCCAATCAATCAGCTTCAAAACGATACCAAATCATTGTTCCTTTTATAATAAATACGGATAATAGCGACTTGCGAAAATAAAGATTTTTCATATGTTTACATGATATTTAGAGAAGGTATCTCGCTAATATCAAATTTGTATTCTAAATGTCAAATCACGCGTCTGATTGTATGCTACAATGTATTGCAAACAATAGATACGAAAACGAGATTTCCAACGAAGCGGCTTTAGAAAGATCCAAATTTTTCCCAACCATTTGCAGCAGAATAACGATATAAAAATAACAGTTTATTAGTTTCAGTTGAGGAGAAGCAAACCGATTCTTCAACACAAACGAGCATAGATATTTATTTGGAATAACGGTTTTCCCTCTAACGATTCGCTTTCTTATAAAGTTTACCAATTTAATCACGTGGCTTTCGATACGATTTACCGAGTTTGTGTCTTAATTGATGCTACCATTCTAATTTATTACTTTTTATGAAAAACGCTCACATTTCAATTTATGCGGAGGCGCTTGTATGCATGGGCTCGTGGCTTCAGATATTTTAAGTAAAATTTTATTTTCTCGTCGATGAAGCAAGATATTTTTATTTAACCTTTTTGCGTCTACGAGATGATGTAAATTTTAGGTACAGTTTATAGTGTAGACTTTTAAGCCGCGTAACCCCAATTTTTAGTATGTTAGTTGAGTAAAACAGGCTCTATTGCTAAGTAAGTTCGTACTAACTTTTTGTAATGCAATCGCATCGCTCATTATGTCATAATTCACAAGTGGACGTCAATTTCATTACGGTATGATCGGTTTTATACCAAAGACAAATCATGTCTGATCTGTTAGAATTAATTTCGTTATTCGAATATCTCGAATACAGTCATAAATAATGTTCTGTTAACTGAATTCTCTACGCAAATTTGCAACTAATTTATTGTAATAAAGTATGTATGGATTTTGTAGATTTTAACGGCTAAACATAAATCTATGTACGTGCTGTTTATCTGAGTTTATGCTCTTTGAGATAACTCTGTAAGCTGTATATTTCACAAAGATCTTCATAGGACTTTGCCCTTACTAATGCATGATATTCATTGTCTTTAACAGAATCTGCATATATTTGCATAAGTGTATATTTTGTATTGGCGTAGTTGTTGTGAATATTGATTGCCTAAACATAAGAGAGATAAGTGATTATTCTTTAGTCCCTGCTAAAAGAAACTGTACTCACCTTTTTAATATACATTATGGCAATCTCTCTTTTTGGTAATAGCCCTTCATTACAAAATATGGATACATTACTCTGTGCACCTCGAGCAATCATTATTGAACTAACAGCTGTAATATCATTAATTATCAAGTCTTAATCTACTCAATATTAAACACAAGTCGTCACAACATGTTACCTGATAGTTCCTTTACTTTTTGTATATCAGATCTGTCAAATATGTCACCATTTGCTATGACAGGTATTGATTTCACATTCTCAACGATAGGTTTAAAGATTTCCCAATGTCCCTTGTCACTAGGACGCTCATTTTTTGTTCTATTGGCAAAAACACATAAATTCTAGTTAACACTTGGTGCAAGATTTGAAATATCAACATTAACATGGTCTTACATACCGACAATGAATTGCAAGTGCTTTGATGCCTGTTGATTCAATCATCTTACACAACTTTATCGTTTCTTCTGCTGTTTCTAGCATCCTAATTTTACAAGTAACTGGAAGACCGCAGTTCTCAACTAAGTTTGTCAAAATAGCTTTAAGCTTATCAGGATCTGTCAAAAGAGCAGCACCCATGCCTCCTTGAATAGAAAACTTTTTTGGGCATCCACAATTGACATCTATTCCTGAAACATCTTCTTTTCTGTTGCAATCAAAACATATGACTTAGTAAATATAATTGGCTAAATGGTAATGAATCTGATAGATGTAAATTTCGTTATACTGTTTATTCACCGATTCTAGTAACATTGTCTCTAATTTATACTAAAATCATTTCTAAAAATATATATGGATGAGTTCGTCATAATCAGATGTAGCTTAAGCATTAGACTAAAATCTTAAGGAATTGGATCACATCAGCTATTCCAGATTCACTGTTGGGTATAAGCTTGCGTTTGGATATTCTCCTTCAGTAAATGTTTTGCCAAACATCTTCATCAAGATTGTGGATATGCTACACGTTTTTAGTAGAGATTCAAACAGCATCGCCTATGAATTGGGGGAAAACGTGCAACAAAGTTTGTGCACAAAGGCCGTGGTAACAAAGATGCACCTACTTCCAATCAACTTACACTTTTAAAGCAGCTTGAAGGGCAAGTTCGGGATCAGATGTACCAATCTGGAAAATCAGCCGACATTTCTCAGAAGGATGTGTTCTAAAGTTGATAGAATTCTTCTCATCGATGTATTCGATTATTCCGGTTGCTTCTGCAAAAACAATTCATTTAACCTATAAAATGTGACATTCAACGCAAATGTTTACGTCCAACATAGGTAGAAATAGTATACCAACAAAATAACTTACTATTGACGCGACGTTCGGATGCAATTATGCGCTTGTCAACAATCTCAGGAGAGTATACTAAGTCTATAGGAGAGGGAAACATTATCAGGGGATATACTAATTCTCCATGTCTCTAAGACTACTATAATACCTGCACCAAACTCCAGTGCCAATAGCCTCATTGGCAGAGTTCCCACACGCACCTAAAAGATTACACAGCAATGTATAATATTCTTTGAATTTTTATACAAGACGACAGTTTTTGACGTACCATGGGCGCTAAAATTATTTTGTTACCATAGGAAATAGACATAACTATAAGGAGTAGATGACAACTTGCGTATTTAAAGTCATGTGAAGATTTCAGCTTACCAATCAATTTGAGCAAATATATATATCTGCTCAAACTGAAATAAATACATTTTGCTGTTCACTTTCATTACATCTCTGTTCCATACTATTTATACTATTTAGAGAGGTATTGTCTAAAAACTTTGTTTTGATCTTCGTATATTCTACGTTTATGCCAAGATTCTCCCTTCCAGATTTCCAACTCTGTTCCATTATTCTTTAAACATGGCCGCCGCGACTGCACCTAGTTTACATGTTGCCGGTGAACTGACGAACGTACTATATTCTGATGTGACGGCTCGAGATCTCGAGTGGACCTTAGCATCTGGTTCCGCTACCGAGACACAAACTTTCTACATATGCACTGACAGTGGTCATTTTTGTTTCGTGCAGATGCTCCATTCAAACATTGGGTAGGTTAAGTAGTTAACATGAGATTTACAAACTATCAATTTTGTATAGTTAACAACTTGTATGTCGTGTAGTTGGTATCCCACAATTCAATTTAGCGCCCGATTTTTTGGTGATGGTATTAACACGTTTAAGTCGGGCAACATGTCCAACTTCAAGCTTTCTCCCGATCGCCGATCAGCTACTACTGATGGTATGAAAATCGAACTCAACTCTGAATGTACTAAATATACTGTTTCTCTTGTACATGCCAATGAACTACTTATATCATTCGTATTTGAGCGAGTCGACCGTGGCTTCAAAATTGGCGAGGGCAAGACATTCTTTGGCAGCGATAAGTCAACAGGGTTTGTCGAGCACAAATTCTGGCCTAAAGGGAAGGTATCGGGAAATGTTTTTATTAATGGAAAACCCTTTGATTTGAACGGGGTGGGTTTATTCGTGCATGCGTTGCAAGGAATGAGACCACATCTTATTGCCACTCGCTGGAACTTTGTTGATTTTCATTCGGACGAAGTAGCTTTATCGATGGTGGAATTTGAAACTACACCGGCTTATGGAAGTGTTAAAGTTAATCAGGGCAGTCTGGTTGTCAAGGATAAATTGGTGGGAGTTTCGGTGAAGAATGCAGTAGAATTCCTAGAGACTGAGTTGGACGAGGAAACTGGATACCATATTCCTCGGGAGATTAATTACACATGGAATGGGAAGGCATTAGAATCTGAAGAGGCATTCAGAGTAAATTTGAAAATTAGGCCACAAACACTTATGGACAAAATTGATGTACTCAACGAGATTCCTTACGTCATAAAAAAAATTGTGCAAGGTACGTAGCGAGGGCGCAAAAACTGTAATCGATAATTTCTCAATTAACGTGGAATCAAACTCTTCCTTTTTATATTTAGCTATGGTGGCTAAGCCATACATTTATCAATGGTACAACGAAGCAACAGCAGAAGTAATTATTGGCGATAAACCTCCGATAATTGCAACAGGCAAACTGTTCAACGAGGCTACTTTCATTTACTAGACATTTACTAAATTAATTTGCTATTCGTAATGTCTTATCGATCACGTCGTATAAAGTCTTCTTCCATTAATATAATATAATGCGATGTTATATAAGTAATACAATTGATTGGCTTTAATCGCCCTCTCTTGTATTCAGCTCTGTACGAACAGCCATCCAAGCTGCCTGTGCGTTTGCGCGTATCTGTTCCTTTTTATTAAATAACACAGCAGATGACCTATCCTTTACCTTCGTAAAGGTGGCTAGAGTATTAGATGTGTACTCCTGTGTAAAAGATGATGCATGAGATAGACTGGCTGCACCAACTTGTGTGGCTTGAGAACCAAACGTTCGTAACAACGTTAACAGAGTGTTCAGGTCAGCTAAAAAAAAAAGATTCACGAGAAATTTGATTTGAGAGTTAGTCGGTAGAAGGTTATGAAAGTCAGTTAAATAGCGAAAGAGAATACCTATTGCTGCTGTAAGTGGGTATGAGATGGATAGAGAATTTTCTCTGAAAATATGTTTACCATAGCTTCATAAGTACATAAAAAACAATCTAACGAACTATACAAGCTTCCCCTTTTATTACATTTTCTGTAATACTCTGCTTCCATTTTCTTCGAGCATGTCAAGGCCCTGAAGAAGTTCGTCAAGGGAACCTTTAAAATCTTTTCCAACGAGTTGTTTCTGAGAGGTCATCCTGGCAAAGAGAGTTTCTGTCTAGAATTTTGTTAATATTAATATTTTCACGTGACATTTTGCTAATCGAGTGATGCGTTGTACGACGTGTCGGTTTAATTCCTGTCTTGCACAATTACAATCATAATCAAAATAATGGTAATTTACTTTGCATCAAACCAGAATTAGAGTCGAGATAAACCTTTTTATATAAATAAAATGACAGCTCAATCAGAAGCATTTTAAAAGAGCGTATTAATATATTTTTTTTAAATTAATGATACAAGTCAACCTCGATAAGTCGGCCCAGCTGGGCTTTGACCGACTTATCGAGAACACGTGACCACCGAATAAATGCAGGAAATAATCTGGTCCCATGTTGGGACCTATGGGATAAGTGCGGGTTCCCCCTATTCTATAAGTGCATGATATTTGTTGGCCCTTATTGTTATGTAAAAAATTCTCCATAAGTGCACGATTCAATTAAACAGCCAATCAAATTTATAGACCATTTCCATTTAAGTACTGTATACTGTTGATCAATCACTATTACTCTTTAATCTTTAAGAAAAAATTAAAAGAACTACATTAACAAACAAGCAAAATTTACTTGTTCTCAAGAACAAAGACAGGAACCCCAATTACAATGCTACCCATGTAATAGTAGTAGTAAATGTTGCTCAATGGGTTAAGACAACATTTTAATTTAACTTAGACATCAACCCAACGACTGTTGGACGTTTACTGAAGCGAAATGACATTAAGGAACATGAAAATGTCTCTAATTTGAAAAGATCAAGAGATGTCCAATATCCCGATCTTGAAAACGCAATGTACGAATGGTTCATACAGTATCAAACTCACGTCACATTAACTGATGAAATTTTAAAAGAGAAAGCGAAACAGTTTGCAAAGCTGTTGAATATATCCGAAGATGAATTTAAGTGTTCCGGTAAATGTTTTGAGTATTTACCGCTTTTTGCAACATCAGTGTTGCTTTTTCTTAGGTCTGTTGTTTAATAAAAACGATATTACAAATAAAGTGTACAAATATACACACCTGACTTCAATATTACTGGTCTCCCTAAGTGCAGGTTTCTCTCTAAGTGCAGGTTTTGGCTTTGGTCCCAACGACCTGCACTTAGGGAGAGTCCACTGTAAATAGCAAAATTGGCTATTTGTTCATTTTCATTAATCTTTGGTTTTCTCCATAAACCTTTTGTCGAGTCAACAACTACCGCGGAAGAGGTTCAGTAATAGCCTTGGTATTTAGTTCTTTCAATCAAAGCTTGGTCAGCCACTACTCGCGCCGAACAATAATTGAAAATACCGCCTGCGTAATTGTTAATATTAATATACTAGTGACCTATTTAATTAACAGATTTAACCACACCCTATACGATGTATTTTCTACCCATATCCAAATAAGGGTACCAACAATTATTCAATTTTATAATCGTTGGATCGAAGAGAAATTTAATTTTTAAATTTAGTTCAAAGCAATCAATAAGTCGGATTTGGCTTAAAAGAACAAGCGTCAACATCGTGTCATGCATAAAAGAAAACCAAACCTTCGAGACTTACCTGTTATGGAAGAAGAAATTATTCTTTGCGGCTCTGCTCTTCTGCACCCTTTCTTGATAAACTTCCAGATCTATGAAAAATACTTTAGAAAGTTTTTTTTTCTTATTTTTCGTAACAAACCAAAAGTTACCTTTTCTAGCATCCATTTCTTCCTCAGGTAAAGATAAAACATAAAAATCAGGGTTATCGAAAGCAGGGTAGTAGAGGCAAAGCTGATGTTATCCATTGTGATGTTTCTTGTGATAAATATCAATATAATGACAATTTATGAGTAAGAGGAGGAATTGAAGTTATAGTCTCCTTCCCGACACTTTATAAATGAGACGCGATGGGATACATTATAGCACAAATATTATATTATCCCGAGTACATCAAATTATAACTAACACAAATTGACTAATTTGGACTAGTGTATAAAAGTGTCGGATAACTGCCCTACTACCACCATAAATTACCGGATTCATGGTTTTTTACTAGTAAAACATATGAAAAGTCTTTTTTTTTTTCAAAATCTCTCCTGCCAATGCGTACTATGTGAACGACAATAGTTTTTTTATGTTTTGAAGCTAAGTGCTTTTGAAAAAAATCAACAGCAAATTATATACATTCTTGTTATAAAACTGAAGTAAGAGTATATTGTTACGGTCGGATGGTCTGGGGTTTGGGAGAGCAATTCTTCCGACCGGGGGATGTTACCAGATTAGCTTCGTGCTACCGCCCTTAATACGGTAGTTGCTCAATTAAGACTGAATTCTAATCTACAAGTGACCTATTTATATAATTAAATTAAATGCGCGCTTCTCAACTCCCTAT
>CAJVPI010000309.1:0-36007 GCA_910592345.1 Paraglomus brasilianum
CAATAATTTTTATGTTTAATTTTAAGACATTATGAATTCTTCTCCTTTTTTTTGTATATATTTTTTTGTTTCTTTTTTTTTTTTTTTTTTTTGCAAAATGTGTGGAAAGAGGAAGCAGAAAACCTAATGCAATATCCTGCATTGCATTTACACTGTGAATGTGCATGCATGTGATTATTTTTCAGTTAATGATTTGCAAAATTAATATGCCGTCGCTTGAATGCTATAACAAAATTTATTCACATTATAATTCCATATTATTTATATTTTTTAAAGTACATGACATCTGCTACAAAACTGCGTTTAAAGTTTGTTAATAATGTAAATGATTGTGGAGGTATTAATTTTTGAACATTTTTTTTTCGTAATGCCTAATTTATTCATTTTCAGTTGAGTAAATTCGGGTATAGAAAAACTCAAATATTTACATATTAATTTATAATGAAATTTTGCAGGAATGTAGCTCAATACAAGCCAAACTATGGCTAAAGTTTCATAGAAACCTGAAGTTTCGTTATGGAATTATGCATGATTAACGGAAATTTAGGGGGTGGTCGGAGACTTTTGGTCACCCACTGTATTTGTAAGTTTGATCGCACAACTTTCTTCACCATGTCCAGAGTATGTAAAAGTTTATTTAAAACAAGATCTCAACTGAGTTAGATAATAAACGTGAAACAACATCCGAATGCGAGCGTAGCAACTAAATAAGAAGTACAACCTTGTTATGGATCGCTTACTTTGAAAATCAGTTTAAATAATTTATTCTATCTTAATCATTAAAGAGGAGAAAAATTAAAGTCAGTGTACAATATGTCAAAAGCGGGAGATTATTTTTATCAACAGTTTTTAGATGATTATACTCTTATTGATCGTCCAGACGATACTAATCTTAGTAACAACTTCTCAACAATAAATCACACTGTTAGTAACATTGAAAGCACTAAAGATAGAACCCATCAGGAATCAGATCTCACTAACACTGTTAGTCAATTAAAGCAAGTAATGGAAGAACAAAAATCGATCGATATCAGGCGTCTTAATGAATATTGCGAATAATTAATCTGTACAAAGAAATTATACCAACAACAACTCGAAGCAAGCGGGAATCTTATCGAATAATGGAATTCGTGGCATAGCGATCAGGACAAGCTCTTATTGGTATGGCACAACTTGAACGAAAGTCTTTATGAAGGCATGATCAGCGATAATAATAACTTACAACATACGCCGCGGAAATGGCTATTTCGTTAATCCGTCAGACAGAAGAACTGACCATAACAGCTCAGGAGATAAATTAGATGCACAGCTAATAAATTCTACTGATTTAGCAAAGAAAGCTGCTCGACCAGGCATACGTGTATATATTGAAGTAATAGCCGGCTTCTTTATGTAGGCCAATACCGATCACCAAATAAGAAGCAATTGCACAAGAAAGGAAATTATTTCGAACATAGAAACTCTCCTTGACGAATGTGTAAAGAGTTTATCAAAAAATGTCCAATAAAATGTATATGAAACTTTTAGAAGTGTATAAAATATTCTAACCATGTTTCTATAACAAATTAAGTAATATGCAACTAATTTGATAATAAAATGATGCCTTAAAGAGAAAGGAAGGCCGTATCGAATTGTTTGAGGCATGTAGTGTCGTTATGTTTACGAATGACGGTTCTCAATGCTGCGAAGCTCTTCTATGGTTACAACCTTCTGGTGATATATTTATGGTGTCCGCATTGTGTGAGAGAACGGTCCAAATTTTCATCAAACACCAACCCAGTAGCCCGTGACTTCTGTATTACATCTCCCACCAAGAACAGATGTCATTGTAGTAACAAGCTTATATATCATCCAATTATTTAAGTGTGCAATTGTTCGCTGTAAATATATAAATGCGAAGAAGTATCAGCAATTTTAACTGGCGGGAGATGTGATACAGAAGTCACGGACTACTGGGGTTCGCATTGATTGGTACAATGTTAACAGAGTTTAGCTTATTATTATATATTATCCAATTATTAATTGTGCAGTTGTAAACACATAAATACGAAGTGTGTGAGAGAAGTACCAGCAGCAAACTTCAAGTGCTCAATCCTGAATATAACGATAGTGAACGAGACTAATCTGTTGATGAGAAACAAACACATTTTGCAAATCCGACTCTCTTAAACGACGCTTTACGAAATATTACGTGTATTATCAAAAAGTTATAGTTTTATGATTTTTAAAGACAGCAAGTTTGCCGATATTGGTACGGTTTGTGTTAATAGTTTATGCTAAACTTCACTCGACCTGTTTCATGGTAAACAGGAAACAACGTCCTTGTTCACTTTCAGGAAGAAACATTACTATAGAGCTTGGTATATATGTGTAGACTTTTAAAAAACGAGGGATTATCAACAAAAATAACATTCCATGGAATAAACGACTATTCAAGCTTGTAATATACCGTTTTCGATTTGATCGGTCTTTGTCAATAATTCGGAATCCGGACGAGCGTGGATGCAGGACGGAATATTTCTTAATGACCACCTATCCAGAGACAACATTAAGAAAGCGACTGCAGTACTACAAGATATGATCGAGAACAAGCAAACGCCTTCAATGGATGATCCGTCACGCTTCGTCCATGTCTACATCAAGGATGATAATATAAAAGGAGCAAGTGGCTTTATCAATTGGGTTTGAAAAAAGATCAATTTACAGGAAGATGGCAGATTATAACAAAATGCTATTACAATATGTAAAGTCGAACGATTTTGGGAATACAATGTGCAATGCATTTGCTAAAACTAATGAAACAGAAGAAATTTAGACCAACGGCAGTACGTATAATCGTTATGTGCGAAACGCAAAATGAACAGTACAGCAGAACAATTATTAGACCGCATGAAATATGACAACATTGATCCAAACACATCTGCTTACAATTCTATTATTATATTTAAACCCCATGCACAAAAACCAAATACAATTCGATGAAAACACTTTTAATATTGTAATTTTATCTTTTCGCGAGCATAACAATTTTCTACAAATTATTCAATATTTGATGACACTATCATCCGAATCAGCAGCCCAGTTGTTCCTCAAACAGTATACTTCCATAATATCCTCACTTCCGTTAGCAAAAGAGACGTCAGCCATAGTTAATTGCACCAGGTTTGGTTTTCTATACGGCATTAATTGACTATTATGCAAAGAGAGCTTTACTAGATCAAACACTCAAAATATACCAGGCGATGCTAAGCGACAATATTAAACCGAACGTGGTTACGTGCTGATTGACGCATATGCAAAATCAGGTCATCTCGAAACGGGGTTAAAGGTATTCAGGAGCATGTGGCTTGAATTGAAATACAGGCAGAATGAGTCGGTTTTGAGGAGAATGAGCTGCGTTAGTAAAGGACCGAGACGCGTTTATATGAATGTGGAGGGAATTGCAAAGGTTTTTGGCTGGACAGTGAGTGGATTTTGTGAGTGGCTTGAAGATTGAGGAGGTCGCTATTATTAGCACTACAGGCGGAGAGGTGTTGTGCAGAATTTGGTGACAGCGTATACGTGAATTGAAGGATGAATTTGGACTTTTGAACTTTTGATTTATAAAGCTGAATGAGAGCTTGGTAATTCTCTCGGCCATAGATGTTACGGATAGATGTTACGGTTACGGTTGATTAAATGAGAAGGGTGTGTAATTTGATTCCGTTATTTTCCAGTAAGGGCGAGGAAACTTTTTCAATGTATTGGACGAGTAACATATTCTCGGTATTCTCTACGTATATTGGTAGATCCTTATTGGTAATTACGGAAGACCGCTAAAGCTGCTTATCTTGGTAATTTTTACCTCAAGTACATTAGTAAAACAATTCACTACAACAGTTTATCAGGTTTTTAATGTGTTGCGGTCTGCTAATAAGCAATTAAAAGATAAATCAAATTTCACAATGTGTCCCATTTGTGGGCAGTTGAAGATGCTTCACCTGTTATCGGCAATTCCTCCTTTGTTTGAGGTAGAGGAGTTCTTTTTCTTACTTGATAATCTAAATGGTTCCATAAATCTCAATCGGATTAATATCCGGGCTTTGCGCAACTCAGTCTAGAGTTTGGAATATTATGAGTTGACAGCCACCAAAGACTATGAGGAAGTATGACAGAGGCCCGACTTGTTGGAGTATAGCGTCTGGATAATCTCTAATACTAACCCAAGATATAAAATTATTAGCAAGAACATTAACATAATTATCATCAGAATTCATGTTTCCATCAACTAATACTAAAGGGCCTAACTTAAACGTATACAGTCTTTGTTATAAGCTTCTCCAGTGTTCCTCCACACTTTTGTTCTACCATCTGACTTAAAAAGAGCGAATCTTGACTCATCAGACCATACTATTCGTTTCCATTCTTCTACCCAATTATGTTTTTGTCTGCACCACCTCAATCGCTTCGCCTATTGTTTTTCAGTTAACAGAGGCCTTTTTTTCGTAACATAACTCTTGAACCTTCATCGTGAAGATATTTTCTATCAGTGGTATTGTGTAGAGCAGTGTCAAGAGTAGAATTTACTTTGCTTGCTAGAACGCTAAGCGAGGCGAAGCGGTCGTTGCGGACAATACGTTGCAGAACTCGTGCGTCCCGTTGAGTAAGAGTTTTAGGATGTTTTTTGGGTGTAGTAGTGTGGGTTTGCTTATATCGTTTGATTGTGTCGTTTATTGTACTAGTGGGAATATTTAGTTGCGTTGAGACAACATTCTGCTTGATGCCGTTAAGGTATGCGCCAATAATGCGCTCGTGTTGTTCACTTTTCCGCGCGTATGCTATTATTGAAGATGTTAGGGAGATAACGCGCGGCAATGCAAAAATTTCATCCATTCAGTCGCATCTTATTATTAAGCGCGGAAGTATCAGTAAAAACAATGACCACATTAGGACGAAATTCTTCCTTATATATCGAAAATTTTTGCCAACGCGAATACAATGCAAATCTCCTCATTTATCTGAAAATTTTGACAACTAGTGTAGTGAGTAGCTAAGACGTTGCTATTAGGATAGTTCCTCTTATTCTAATAAAATTATATTTAATTACAAACGTTGTTATTTCGTTTTTCCCTGGTAATAAGATATTTGCCAATTAATCCTATAGTACTTTTGCATCAGGATTATTGTTTAATTTAACGTTAGTGTAGAGAGATAATTTCCCCGACCGATAGGCTCTGAGATTAATTCCATCAGAGAAATCGACGTGCTACTCGAGTTAAGCAATAATTCAGTACAAGACCGATAATAATAGATCGTGAGTATAAAACCTAGTTCAAAGGTCACTATTGTTGTTGGTATTTAGTTTAAAGCAGAAAGAGCAAAGGCTTCCGTTGGAAAGAACTAAATCCCAAGACTAGTGCACCGCCGCTCTCCCAGGTGTAAGCTAGCTCGACAATATACAAAAATAGTGGTAGCAAAAAATTATGTTTTTCCACAAGTATACATAACATAACCAGATAAAGTTAGGCTCATTTGAAAGGCTATGAGCTGCTTTATTATAATAATGATTTTTTTTTTTAATATTTAATTCTATTGCCGTTTTGCATTGTGCTGTAAAATTAGTCCACATGTCCATTTCATAAACAAAATATTATTTTGTCTATAGTCTTCTTTCCATGTGTAATGGTGTAAAATTATTGTATGAGTTACATGAAGTGCTGACGAATCAAAATGGCACTATTATAGTGAACAGCTTGGTCAATAGAATGTGACAAGCTTTGAGTCATTTTCGATGGACACCCACTAACTACCTTTTACTTCAATGGAGTTGCATTCTTTGAGTTTGTAAAAATCATTCTCAACTGTATGTAGCAAATATCAGAGTTTTTTTTTCACTGAATGAATATTAAAGTGTAAAAGAGTTCGTCACTGAGCTTCAAATTAGATTTATCCATATTATTAAGCTCCACAAAGACAAACTTTTAAATTAACTTTCTTATAGAAACTGGCAATAAAAAAAACAGGAAATGAAATAAAGCAAATTTGCTAATACAAAAACATTCAGTAGAAAGTTGATAACCATAAATGTAAATAATTGTTTTTTTGTTTCACAAGTGACCGCGTTTTTTATTTATGAGTCAAAAAAAAAGGTTATTTGCAAACCACCATTTTTTTGAGACAGACTGTAAATAGGCTGGCTCATATACAAACCGCGTTATTCGCATACACAAGAACCAGGATAACCAATATGAGAATTAATCGTAATATTAATCAATATTACAAGTTAACAATCCCGATAAATAAGACACACAGTCAGCCTTGATAAGTCAGTCCCTTGATAAGTCGGTCAATCTATGTAAATTCGCGATAAGACGTGAGTCGGCCAAGTCGGTCTCACGTGATTTTATTGTACAAGCTAGTTTGCAGAGCTATTTCACAATTTAGCTGTATAATTAATAACAAAAGTTGAATGTGGCTTATACTGTATACATATAAACACGTGATTCTCCATAAGTCGCCATTGTAATTACAATATCAGTAATAGTGAAGACGATACTATTTAGTGTATTATTTATGTCGTAATATGTTTACGCTTTTATTATTATAGCATCATTATTTAGTTATTATGTAGTCATAATTATGCATATATGCATATATGCATATATCGTCCCTAACGGAACTAACTATTATGAATAAGATGTACGTACCAGAGACCATCACAGCTTATACAGATCTGGACTCTTTTGCGTAAAAATGAAATATGTTATTTGTTAGGACACAGTTTATCACCTCCTTCTACACGCGTGCCTTGAGATTTTTGTTACAATGCTGTATCACGGTTGCGCGATGCATACGTCGTAATAGGATGTAACAGTCATTACATTAATACAGGAATATGTTAATACAGGAATATGCTTGCAGGTTCAAATGCAGTAATGGTTATGTAATGCTTGTATATGTGTTTGTCTAGACTATTCTGGACAATTCATTAGGTTACAATTTATCATTAATTGAATTGTGAATGCAGTCGTTGAGAGGTCTGCTTGTAGTGAGAATTTAACACTTACTTTATGGGTTCACCATATAACGATCGGACCAGCCCGACACTTTATTTTATGACGACACGCTCGTCACTTAAAAGGATATGGGGATGTCTATCGCATGAATGGCTTGGGAGAATTTTCACCAATTTTTAATTTGCTAGTATAACTTAAATTGTGAATGTGAAAGGTGTAACTGATAATAAAGAAGAGGAAATGGCGAATTGACATCAAGGAAGATGACACAATTTTATTCGAAATAACAAAATAGTCTATGAAAACGGAGATATCCTTCTGACTTCATTTGTCCGATGATTATCATCTATCTCCGAGTTTAAAAACAGGTCTTTGTCATCACAGTATTTGGGAAAGATAAGCTAAGAATAGAAAGTAATAAGCACAACCGATGAGCGTAATCTGCTTCCAATAGTATGTAACACCGATAAGAATGACAACTGCAGAAAAAATAACAACAACAACAGCACATGAGCTGTCTCTGCAGGAACAACAACAACAACAACAACAACAACAACAAGGGCAGTAGTAACAGTAATTAATAGCAACAGCGAATGACAACAATATTAATAAAGTTTAAAAGGAGTTGTGCGATGGCGGGGGGGCGGTTAACGTTTAAATATATTTGTATAACAAGTTCCCCATATGGAAATTATTAAAAAAAAGATAGGCAGTATTAGTGACTATTATTAACAATATTTATCTTCGTGATGTTTATTTGTTGTTATTGCTTTTGTTCGTAAGAAGCTCCATATATGATCAAATATCCGAATTGATCTTTCTATAATAACGATTGTTATCATTACCATGAATGTCTTTATTTCCTATTGTATCTCCCACTAAACAAAGGTTAACAAAGCAACGCTGCACTAATTTCATTGTTTCGACCCTTGCAAAACTGCTGTTTACCTATCAAATACATAGAGGCCCTTTGTGATATTGAAACCTTAATTAAATTTGATTCATCGAATACATAATAATAATAATAACCCGCTTAAACTTGGCATGATCTCCGCGGAAGAAGATTTTCGCTTATGTAATATAACATTGCAACATTAACGATACGTGACCATCCATAAAAGTAAGGCATGTAACCCCAATTGGTGTCTTGTAACAGAATCATGATGACTAGATTATTACTTTTGGGGAATTCGTACTGACCGTTTGCAACTTACAAACACTGTTCCGAATATGTCATGTGATTCGATTCGTTCTGATTATGATGTCCAGCCTTTTGCACACACACACACACACACACACACACACATTCTATTTCCATGCTACTTGATTTAAGCTGTCGTACGCTTGAAAATGACGGCATGTAATTGGATGTGTAATTTTGTCTGTTACTTTAGCGGTTGCAATAATAAAATACAAGGGAAGACAATAATCAACCCCAACCGACTGACCGAACCGAACCGAACCGAACAACTGACCGAATAACTGAGCCTACTGAATACTTATTTCCTATTTTCATTTCTCCCCTCCCCTTAATATTACGACGTTCCGAATAGAAAAACAATTTATCCAGCTCGTAGCAGCTTTGGCTAGACCCTCTTCCCCATCCCATGAAACACACATAAGCTGGGCCTCAATCTGCATTCTTATTCGCCGTAATTTAAATTATGAATCACCTATTTTATACCAAATAAACACGTTGCAAATCCCCTGTTATTGGTGTTTATTACACTTCCAATCGCAAACAAAAATTCCAACTCCTTCCTTCTTATTCGTCGAACCTTGGCTGTTGTAATGCCATCTTTTTTAATCATTACAAATTATGTCCCTCTCCTAATACTTACTTTTCATGCTCGTGCTTTTGCGTCGATTTTATCTTTCATCTCCATTCTCTTTCCTTTTTATCACGAAAAAACTGTCTAAAACTTCAACAATATTCTCTTTTCTGTTATCTTGTTAAAAAAATTTTTAAAAGAAAATATTTATACATACAAAATTAAAAAAACCCCTCGTATATTCCAGTACATTTACTGAACATTTGATAAAAATATTTCCTTTGCGTCGTTAGAGTCAAATTAGAACAAAAATCTCCAACCTCCACCTCAACATGAGTAAGATGACCGATGGGAAATCAATACATGCGCTAATAAATAGAATAGGATCCAAGGTAAGAATCGAAAAGGAGTATAAAGTTTCAGCCTGCTCATTCTATTCTGTACCCGACACATTTTATGAATACCCGTACCCTATCTCTTACCACTACCACTACCGCTGGTTACCATTACCACTACTGCCGGTTACCACTACCATTACTGCTGGTTACCCCACAACCCATCCCCTTTCCATGTTACTTAAATGCTTTTATTATTGTCTATTCTCTAGTTACCATGTAATAGCGGCAAGACATTAGATGCATTAGAGCAAGATCCATTAATACAGCAAAATGTTAATTCGTTGGTAGAATTATCCAGATTTAAATTACCGATTATTGCTGAGCAGTTATCTCGCTTATTAGACACTATATCAAAGGTAAGAAACACGCTCGAAACGAATTATTTTGGTTTGATCTAGTTGCAACGGAATGGATCTATTGAGCATATATAATATGTGTCTTTCCTCCTCAAATAAATATGGTCATTGATTCCGACGGAAAACATATCTCCTATTTATTATGCTCTTTGATTTTACAAACCATTGATCATTATTTCACGTATCCGCTTTATATTCTTTTCAAAATTCCAACGCCCTACTCACCTTGCTGTTTTATTGCAATATCAGCCTTCATCAATGGTGCTCGAAGAGTTTGTACCAATGGAAATACTTCAGTCTCAACTCTTTCTTCTAAAAATATTGTCCGCTTCTATGACACATCACTGGAAATGCTATCGTAATTCACAGAAAGAAGTAAACAAAATTAATGATCAACAACAGTCAGTTGACCCGGCTAATGCTGTCAATAACGGTCCATATAAACTTCCTCGCTCGTGGGATGACCCTCCTCCGCTCGACGATACGCTTGCAAAATTAATATTGGGCGTGTTAGTAAGGTTTCTCCATCAGATGGCATCGCAAGAGGAAAATGTCGTAGCTGGTGCGCCTCCCGCTGCAACTGGCGGTATCAACAATAACAATAATCAAATTGGCACTTATGAAATAATCTGTGAGATATTCAAGAACGCGGGTAGAGTTATTTTTTATCTATCTGCTTCTAATTGGGGAGTAATATTTGCAAGAGTAAAACAGAGGATTATACATCTAACCACAACAAACGACGAGTGGCCCGAGACTGCCGAACTGAAACTATTAGAGGTGTCTGACCTCAATTCTAATCGATTATCACAAGTCCTACAAGGTATATACAGAACTTTGTGACCATGACAATTAAATCATGCATGGGAGATCGTGCCAAGTTTTCTGATTTATTCATATGAAAAAGCAAGATACATTATAATCATTGACTCTTTTTCGTTTTTTTATAGAACTATGCAATTCATTTATACACTTGAAACAATCGGCTCAGACTGTAATGGCTTTTGTTCTTCGTAAAGCAATCTGGAACTGGATCGAGGTCTTTCCCGCGGAATTTGTCACGCTCTGTCAATCGCGAGGCCGCATGGGGGGAGGACCAGAGCTTCTTTTCGATACCTGCTGCGGTCTCGCCGAAACGGCGCGGCGACGAACCGTAATTTGGCCCCTTCAAACAATGCTGCTTATATTATGTCCAGACATCTTGGCAGAAGCTACTTCGATAAGTGATGTTGGACAAGCGGGTAACAGGAAACAAGTGTATCTGGATGCATTAAAGAGGGCTCTCAGAGGAGCACGCATGGCCGACATTGCTGCAGTATGCTATGTAGATTTTTGCAAAGCCGCAACATATGTATCACAGAATGAAAACTTGGCATTGAGGCAGATGGTACCCGAAATTGAAAATGAGCTTAGGGATAAATTATTCGACCCAAGAAGACCATTCATGACGGAACAGCAAATCGACCAGCGATTAATGACAGATTGCTTGACTGCATTGTTTAGGTTGAATCCAACAAAGACATTAAATACCATTATTCCAATTTGCTTACGGCCAACAGCACCACCGGCTTTCAGACTCGTACTTGTAAAGAGCTGTTTTGCCATTGCATCTGAGGTAAAGAGAAGAAATTAAAACAAAAAACCAAACAGCACATTGCTGTCTATCATTCGAGTGCTCATTTTACTAACATTTTCAAACTTGACTATGCTGTTTAGGAAAACCGTCTTCCATGGAATCCAGCTATCACAGCAATGTATTCGATAATCGCTTCGCCACTTCGTAAACTTTTCCAGGAATATATAATTCAACGCGATCGGAGCCTTGGTAGTCGTAGATTAAAACCGGACGAACTGAAAGAAGCAAACGAGAAAAAGGAAATAATTCTCAACATCCTCAAACTATATCGCACTGATCCAATGCTAGCCATATTTAGCGGAGAGGCGGGCGAACAACCAGAGGAAAATAGAGCAATCATATACGGCATCTCGTTATGTTTCAATGACACCAGTCTGGGAATAAGAATGACTGCCGCCGAGACTCTTTTAGCACTTCACAGCCCAGACTATATTGAAAAGTGGGGTCCACCGGAAAATAGAATGCAGAATTTCTGGAACATTAGTTCTCAAGTTATGCTTGGAGTTGCTCGTCAACTACTGGAACCAAAAGAAGAAGGAACAAAATATATGTTGGAATTGCTCCTTCAACTCCTCACACGCCGCAACGAATTCCTTAAAATGCATAAACAAGAAGCGACTATTGGAATTAATGTTCCAGAGAGAATTGCTAGTAATGTAGCAATAGAAATTGCATTGTTGGTACTATTATGTAGTGCAGACACGGAGATTTGTTCGATGGCTGTGGCGTGTTTCGGACATCTCTGCACGGAAGCACAATTAACTGAAGACTTGGATTCTCCACAACAAATATCACAGTTAACTATAATAAAGAACATTAAAGTATATATGGAACTATCGTCGTCGTCTTTTGTAATAACTGGTAAGAATACAAGGAACGGAAAAGTAAATGGCAAGAATGTTTAGGAAGCACTCTCGACAGCTCAATATCTCATTAATTTTGTTTCTTTTATCAGGTCGCATGGCACAACAAAAACGCATCCGCCGTCTTCTTCGTATTATGACTAATCACACGGCCGGTAACCTAGCCGCTTGGGAAGAAGCTTATAAGCGTTGGCGAAATCTTACCTTGCAGGTTGCACGACCTGCTGATGAGTCGGTACCTGAAGCCGAAAGAAGGAGAATAATGGGCGTCATCGCTAGACCAGCAGCAGCTCCCGTACGCGATATCACCGAGGCGGAAACAACTGAATGGCACAACTATACCGGATTTTTGTCTGCTCTTGGTGGTGTATGTGTGTTTGCGAGCCAAAGCAGTGCTGGAAGAAACGGGTTTCTAGCCCAACAGTCAGCAGAATCCAACTATCAGGCTTTGGCAGAAAAGTTTCTTTCAGAAATGGTTGATTTATTGGTTTGCGACTCGGTGTACGTGAGGGAAATAGTGAAAGAGACACTCGGCGCAGACCTATCGCCCCGATTATATACCATTCTTTTTCAATATCTTGAAAATATAGTAAAAAAATTCTTTGATAGTAATGGTCAAGCTTTGTGTACTGATCGTCATACGCTTTTTGTTGAGCAAGCAATATCAGTCTTAAAGTTGATACTCGATCGGGTACCCGAGGTGTCGGAGAATTTATATGCTGTCGATTTCGGTGGGCTGATTCTGTCATTTGCAAATTATCTACATCGACTGGCAAATGGACATGTCGCGTTGAGAATCAAGGTGAAAATGTGTCAGTTGACTGAAGCTTTAATGGCCAAAAAAGATTACGTAACGCTCCGACAAGAAATAACAATGAGGAACAGATTGCTCGAGATTATCACCGAGTGGACATCGGATTACAATGCGGTGAGTGTTAATCTAGAGGGACATTGGAAATTTTTGCCTGATTGATGACTAAAATTGACTATTATTTGACGCTACACAGAAAGGTGATAGTAACATTGGTGCCGACAATGCTTTGAATGCAAACGAGAGGTTACAGAGAGATTTGGATCAGGCCTGTTTGAAGACTATAGTTGCTCTTCTCGCACAGTTACCCCTACAGCCACCAGATGGAATTCGCGAGGCTGATTTGGGTAAAGGCAAAGCCACAATGTTCTTTAGATATTTTACGTTCTTCATTAAACTACTTAATAGGTGTCGTGTCCTTGAGGTAGGCAATCAAGAGAGAGGGAGAGGGAGGAGGCAACGATTCGAATTCCATACAGTTGTGTGCATGATATTGATTTTTGTTTTTCATACATATTTTAGGCAATTGACAGTGGCACGCACTCGGCCAGGAACAACCCTGACCTCCAAATGTTGTTGACAAGATCGAGAGAATATGTCAAAGATCTTGGTCCTCTAAAAGACTATACTATACTTGCACTGAGCAATCTCCTTTCTGCTAACGTTGAATCTGGTCTACAGTATTCCCTTCAAATGGGATACCATGACGATGCCAAAACAAGGTCGGCGTTTATGGAAGTCCTAACCAACATTCTGAATCAAGGTGCCGAGTTTGAAGGGTTGGCGGAAAATGCCATCAATGATCGCTATAACAAACTAGTCGAGGTAAAATCATCAACCAAGTGTTACATATTGTCGGGTAATTGATAATTGGAAATTAACTTTTTTTATATATATATAGTTGCTGACTGAAGACGACTTGAATATTGCCATGTCGTTTGGTTCGGTGGCCACAGCCTCAGAAACTGACGATATAGCTCTTCTGTTGCTTACAGTCTTTGAGTCACGCGGCAAGGCAATGGCATTACTCAAGGCATCACTAGAGAGAGAAGTGTTTCGTACAGGTAATGAATAAAAAGGAAATAGCAGTTGTTTAATTCAATATCGCCTCTCGCATCACCAAACGCTCACTCGTGTATTTATGCCCAACTAGAAAATGAATTTGAGCTGTTCAGACGTAATAGTTTGTTCACCCGTCTTCTCAATGCGCTCGCTAAAACCCACGGGAGCGATTATTTAAAAGAAACAATACAGCCCGTCTTATACGGCATGTATGACATATCAAACGACATGTACTTTGAGTTAGATCCCGACAAAGCTCAAACAAGCGGTAACGTCAACCAGAACGTTCAGAACACCAAGCAAATGGCACAGCAATTTTTGGATGCTATTTGTTCATCAATCGACAGAGCCCCATTGTAAGACAATGTCCTATTGAGCTTAGTCCATATATCAATTACGTTTGCAATTATTAATTATTGTTTACTTTTGCACAGGTCGTTCCGCGAAGTCTGTTATTACATTGCTAATACTGTAAAAGAACGTTTCCCCGAGTCTAGGCTGACTGCAGTTGGTGGATTCATCTTTCTCAGATTCTTTTGTCCAGTAATTGTATACCCAGAAAATGGGGGTCTGATGCCACCACCAAGCCCAAATACACGCCGTGGTCTGCTTGGCATTACAAAGATCATCCAGAACTTGGCCAACAATGTTCTCTTTGGCGCTAAAGAACCGTACATGGTCTCTTTGAATGAATTTTTGTCTTCAAATATCGAACAAATCACAAAATTCCTGATCACTATGTCTGTAAGTGTCTATAATTTACATGTATTGTTCATTCAAGGGTTTTCTTAAGTCGATCGTTTATTTATAAACCTAATTACGTCTTTTAGACACTGCCGACCGACTTTCTAGAGCGAAAACCGAAAGAAGGCATTACACCTCTCGATGATGCTGACCGCAAATTGCTCCACAAACATCTATGTGAGAGTCTTGAACGTATGGGCAGAGATCTGGTGCCGCGCCGTACGAGATACAATCCCAACGGGCTTAGCGAATTAGAACAAATTCAAGCTCACAGAAAATCGTTTAACAAATTGTCTACTCTTCTTGCCCTCCTTGGACCCGCACCTGAAACTCCGAGACGTGAAAATGCACATGTGAATGTACATCGCTTTGAGGCCAATAACAAGCTATACACGGAATTTATGCAACGGAATGCACACAGGGATATAGAAGCCATTAGCCGCAAGGCATTATTCTATGAAGGAGCACGTTCAAAGGACAGGCGACCGGTATTCTACTTTATTGCGAGACGGTTGCAGGCAGAGCTTATTGATATAGAATTATTAATGTACTATATATTTCACGTAAGTCATGATGACATTTTTAATGTAAGTAACTTGATGGTTAATGAATAGTTTACTTACTGGCAATTATCGAATTTCCAGGTAATGGAAGCGTCTATGAACAAACCGTTTGAATTGCTGGTCGATCTCACCCAGTTTACTCATGCAAACGAAGTTCAGATACAATGGATGCAGACCTTTGCACAGACACTGCCGTATGAGGCTACTGACAACATGGCTGTACTCTATTTGTATAATGTGAACACAGCATTTAAAAAGTTCTCCAAGAAGCTGTCCCGACTTTTGTCGAATAAAATAGGGAAGAAGACTATATGTTTGAACAATTTGAGCGAACTTCACGAACATATTGCTCACGGTGACGTAAGACTTCCTAAATCAACAAGTAAGTTATAATATTATTAGTATACATTGGTGTTGGGTTGCATATACTGTACATGATATCTAATCTCAACTCATTTTATAGTCGCCTTGGATAGTGAGCAAAGTGTCACATACATGCCAGTGACAAAGAATTCTCCTTATAGAACCCAAACTCCAGTAATAATAAGAATAAATAGTGAAACTGTCCAAGTCATAACTGTAAGAATAATTTCATTATATGTCTAGTCTTGCCATTCTATATGTTCTTTATATCTAATAGACCCCATATGTCTTTTCAACTTAGACTCGCAAACAAGATCTTTTCTACGGACTCAGTTGTAATCTCAATGATGTCTATCATATCAGTGATATAGATGAAATATCACTCTCAAACCACAAGGGTGATGATAATGAATTTGTTATCAAGCACGATCGAGGACAGTCTTCTTTTACATTTGTAAGTCCAAAGCGCGACCTCATAATGCAAGCTATGCGCGAAGTCAAGGCACGCTTCCAGATGGCTAGACCATCTACATTGTCTGACAGAGCCATCAGACCGAGTGATGTCCCTGGAAAATTACTAAATATGGCGTTACTTAATATTGGGAGTGACGACCACTGTTTAAGGCTGGCCGCGTACAATTTACTGGTTGCACTTTGTCTTACATTTAATTTTGATGTTGGAAACCAATTACTGAGTGCCAAAGGTAAAGAATTAATAACCCTCCATGTCATTTATAGCGATTTGCTATTTGGGCGTCTATCTAAATTCTTTTTGAATCATTAATAGGTCTATGTATACCTGCGAACAATACGACATTTGTGGTTTCGCTTAGTGAAAAACTTGCCGCATCAGAGCCACACTTGACTTTAGAGTTTTTAACCGAGTTCTTTGATGGATTTAGAAAGTCAAGTACTCAACTTAAACACTTGTGTCTACAGTACATGGCCCCCTGGTTGAAGAATCTCGAACTTTATAGTAGAAATTCAGCAGACAATCAACAACATTTGCAAAGGACTCGTGAGATATTAAAATCATTGATTGAATTGACAACCAAAGAGACCAATGTACGTAATAATGTTTGTGCTACTGGAAACACGAATAATCACCTTAATTATGTTAACAAATTTTTTGTTTGTATTACAGATGTACACAACTATCCAGATGCAAGTATGGGCAACCCTTGGCAAAGTCGATGGGATCACAAGTCTGATAATTGACGAATTCGTTCGCTATGCAGTCGAGCATGGAATCAGCTCACCACAAGCCGAAACTGTGGCGAATACAATCGTCACGCTCTCATCAACAAATGTGCGCGGGAAAATCATTGCTCGTTTGCGAAAGGTAATCAACTTGCAAATGATTCGATTGTTAATTTGCAAGGCCTTATTTATATATCATGCGTATATTTAATATTCTCAACGCTCTTTTACAATATAACAGATTATTTCCAAACCATCGCCAACGAAAAGCCGCTCAATCGTAGACAATCCATTATGGACAGAAATAGCAGTTCTAGTGCGCTTTAATCTCATGCTTTCCTTCAACAACCGTGCCCACGTGGCAATATACCTCCCTGAGCTCTTTTACATTGTCTCTCTTCTCGTGGCGACTGGACCACACCTCATCAGAGCATCAATTCACGGTCTTGTCATTAACCTTATCCAATCGTTGTGTACTCAGAACCAGATTGAACCCGATAAATTGAGCAAACTTACGATACGATTAACAGAGTTCTCTGAGCCCAAATCTTTGTTATTATTCGGACTCAACACAGTAGCTGGTAGTGCGTTTGCTGTGTCCGAAGCTGCGACGAGTGATGTCAGTGAGATTATGCCTTTGAGTTCATTGGAGAGTATTGTACATTCATTACTGGAGGTGATGGTTTGGGGAGCAAGTAGTGTTGGTAAGTAATATAATACGTGCTAATAGAATGGGAAATGTTCTTCTATTAGACAAGAGCAATGTTTATAAGTCACCAACCTTCAATGATGCTCACTCGTACGCATACTACTATATTACAGATGTCTCAAACACATGGAGAGCACGCTGGGTAGGCCTCGTGGCCAGTACAGCCTTCCAAGTTAATCCAGCCATCCAACCGCGCGCATTTGTTACTCTCGGTTGTCTAGCACGCGAAGAAGTTGACGACGACCTGCTATATCAAATTCTAGTCGCTCTACGCGGTGCCTTGTTCGCGTTCAGTGAGAACGATTGCAGTCTCATTATCAGCATCATTATGTGCCTTACGAATATCGTTGAAAATCTACCACGAGAATCCAGATACTTCCGACCAATGTTTTGGCTTGCTATGGCGCTTGTACAGATTGGTCATATTCCTGTATTTCCCAGTGCGATCAGGTTCCTTCAAGTTTTACTTCGTGCCATGGATACGAAAGGGTTCTTTGCTGACGAAAGCATTGCAAAAGTGTTGTTGAGAGAACGCGTCCCGCTAGCCGAGGTTGCTGTTGAGATGGATACAGAGGCCGGTATTAATTACGAACATTTTTCATTTGCCGTTGCTGCCACTTTGCTCAAGGGTCTTAAACATCCTGGTACGAGAGCGGAAACTCAGGCGGTGCTAATGTCTTTCCTTGAAATTGCGTCGAAAGGCGTCAATGGCAACGGAGAGACTCACATAATTAATTGTAGCATGCTTGGATATCTTGCAGCATTGCTTCCGGTGTCGGCCAAGAATGCAGAAATGAAAGAATTACTTTGGGTGTGTGGGATGTTTGATCTAGAAATAGACAATGCCGAACTTGCGACAAATTATTACAAGATATTCGACAAACTGGAAATACCAGACAACCAAACAGCACTATTATTAGTTTCGTTAATGGTCGCTATTCTTCAAAACGCTGAAAACGAACCAGAAAGACTGTTTCTTTATGGTTTTCTCGCAGAAGCTGCCAATTCAATACCCCAAGTATTCACTCTGGTGTACGATAGTCTTCTTCCTAGGATGAACCAGATAATGAGCACGTGTGACACTATTCCAATTCTTGATGCTGTTCACAATATTCTTTATACAGTAGTGGCTTCGCCGACGATTACGCGTTCTCAGAGCAATCACATGCCTTTCCTTGAAGAAATTGGATTTAAACATCTGATGGACAGCGGGTCGTTTGCTGCTGTTACCAAAGAAAAGATGAGACAAAACGCAAAATTGGCAGCGCTGTTGGTTGACAGGATTATTGCTTGAAAGCTTACTGAACATGCAGCATTTGAACAATGTGGGTGTTATTGTGGAATTAGTTCAGTTAGTTTAATCACATAATATTTTTCTATTTCTTTATACATTTACTCTATATATAGCTTATTTTATTATACCATTTTTGATTATGATGGTATCAATTTTTATCTATTGTATGCATTTTTATTCTTTTTTTTTTATTTTTTATTTTACTCTATTCTATTCTCGCACCATGCGAACATATTTCCATTTGGTACCATCACGATCTTTGTAATATAAGTATTACTTTATTTATCATAGACTCCCAGAGTATATATACACCTGTTATTTATAAAAGTTAGGGCTGTCTCTGATTGCAAATTACTGTTTTAAATAATAAATGAAACGTTTCAGCTGAAGGCTGATCGATGTACGTACGATGCACACGTGTAAATCGTATTTTCTGTTCTTAAACAAATATTTATATTATTGATGATTTTGCTACTTCGTTTGACGATTTAGTTCTTGTAACTTAAATGTCTATATCCAATTAAGAGCTGCGGATGGATTGTAGTAGGCATTCTCCGGAGAGAATCAAGGCTCCATATCAAGCAATGCCCGAGGAAGATTCCCCGAGCGCCATTTCGGCACTTGTACATCTCGGACCCTCCTATTTTTTGAACAGCTGCAAGTTTTTGAAGTATAGGCCTCATTTTGGATAATAACACGGACCCATAATTCTTCTATTTAGCCACCAGATGTTGGCGAAATTGATAGTGGCCCCAACAGAGCATTTTGCGAACGGTTTTTCGTGCTATCCTTCTTGTTTTTCGATTTACCATGTTCTATGTTCGACACCTCAAAAGGAGGATAATGGCATCAAATTCGCGAGTAAAAAATGCGACACTCTGGTTGATCATATATTTTGATTGATTATCTTGAACCCTTTTTTGGCGATGGCGGCGGCGCAGTTTTCAATTGTCCCGCCCTTGAAAAAGCGCGGCAAAATTAAAAACTTACTCGCTCGCTCCAGGAAGAGTTTGGCGGAAGCAGAAAAGACAGAGCAGGTGATGTTAGCATTGAGGGGAGAGATGATTTTGTTTTTCAAATTGCAATGGTTAAAGAATTTGGGGATAATGTCTTTAAATATGTTTATGCTTGTCGGTATTTGAATGGCGGAAACCGAAAACGCGCATGAAACATGCAATCTTATATGGAGCCTACGCGCATAAACCATGCAATCTCATATGGAGTCTACGCGCATGAAACATGCAATCTCATACGGAGCCTGTGCTTGCATTGAATGAAGCTATTGACTACCTGAAGCTTTGACAACTCTCTCGGCAATACCCAATCCGAGTGAGGAATGATTACGCCGATCATAAAAAGCCTGTAGACGTCTGACGGCAAGAGTCTATTGCAAATGTGGTCTTACCATCAGGATTTGTTGATTAAAACGAGTGGCACCTATTATCAGCAGGTTTTTCTTCAAAGGGTGAATTCCAAACCAACTAATTGCATGTTTCCTCAATGGATCCTTACCAGCTGTTGGTGGTTCGACCAAGTCAAGCTCGATGACACATGCTGCATAGAATTTGAACAGATGCTTGAGTAAACTCATTAATCATCTTAAATGTAAAACTCCTTACTACTTGTGCCCGATAATCTTGTCACAATCGGATTAATCTCAATAGTTAGCTTGGGAAACGACTTTTGGGCATTCGAAAAGTAGTGAACTTGCGTGGATCGACAAAATTCGAGGCAAAGTTTCGCGTGACCTCGTGTGCAACATTGACATGAATAAATATAAAAGTCGGTAAGATAATTTTGTTCAACAATTCCCGTTTTTAATTCTTCAGACAGATCCACACACCCTCCCCTCGCAAGAAGAGGTCCAGGTAGACCCGGAAAAAAAAAAGCACGCAAGAACCGAAGCACAAACACTAATGTCTGCTTCCTCAACCAAACCCACACCAACGACATCAACTCCTAAGAGGACTTCAGGCAGAGTAACCTTTTCAATACCCATAGATTCCTCCCTGACGCCTGAATTAACAATTTCGACCACTCCACCAAATACACGAAAAGCATCAATGAGACACACTCCAGGAATTAATGGGTCTTCGTCTGATTGGAAAGACACTAGAAGTTTAGTACTATCTCCACCAACAGTCAGAATAAAAGTCAAAACTACAGACAAAACTGAGTCTCCAGACTCTAAAGACACTACTCTCGGATCCTCGTCAATGTCTCCAATGACATCATCGACACCTCGCCGTCGCCCAGGTCGGCCGCGCAAGGTCTCCCCACCACCCACACCTCAACCCATTTCAACAACAGAATCGCCATTGGGAAAGAGGCGTAGATCAGCACAAAATCAAAAGTCAGAGTCAACATCTGTTGCACACTCCGATCCAATCCAGAATTCGCCTGGCCGAAAGAAGTTGAGGAGATCGCTACCAGTAACCAAACCGTCTGACGAGGTAGCAAGTGTCGATAAGAGAGAGCTATCTTCATTGGAGAAGTTGAGATTGAAGGCGATGCAAGAGAAGGAAAATGATCTTGTGAAAGTAGTGGAGAGACATGAGGCGCTGGTTAGGGAGTTGTTCTTTATGGAGAGTAGAAATGCTGCGATGACTGATCTTGATCCTCAGAAGTTGAGATTGGAGAATAATGAACATGTTATGAAGGTACTCTGTTGTGCATAATGTATATATGAAACAACGATATCAATATAGATGATGACATAATTTAAATTGCGCATTATGGTGTATTATGGATGGTTGGAGTAATGTCATGAATTATTTTAATAAATTTTAATAAAATACTTTACTAACACGACATACTATTAATAATTGAATACTTATTGTATCGAATATTTGAATATTTGCTATTCTACTTTTCTACTGTTATTTATATCGTTATTACTTTCCATCATTTATTTTTTGTATTATTAGTTTGACTTTACTTATATTCCCGTTCTGCTTTTTATCCGATTACTCATTTCCACTCGTAATAGTATCTCAAAGAACACAGCGTGTGGTCAACCCTAACCGACGAAATCCTAAACTCATTCACAGAAAACTCCAGCCGTGTCTCAACACGTCGCTCCATTAACCGTTATCGTGACTCCTTCATCACGAATCTTCAGAAATCTATATCTACAAAAGTAGCAGCGAACAGGGCGGCATTAACAGCACCTCGAATCACCCGACCGCCCCTCGGTCTCACATCTGGCTCACCTGCATATTCAACGCGCGGACGATGGAGACCGCAGTACAACAATCTAGACCACTATTTACAATCGTTCATCACTTTGGATGATGAGGATATTACACCCGAGGAGGAGCAAGAGAGAGCAGAGAAAGAGTCTGGAATTCAATTTAGAATTATGCAGTTACAGATGGAAGGCAGATTACAGAAGACGATTAAGGCACTACCTGAGCCTCCATTGGCTAAGGTACATAGGGATTATTTGCTAGAGCACCTTGCTTTTGCTGCGAAAAGGCATGTGAAGAGATTAGAGTATAGAAATAGAGTGACTAGACAATTAAGTAAAGCAGTGACACAGTATTGGTACAGAATCTCACAAGAGGAGCCCAAGAAGCAGAGGGCCGAAGAAAGGAGATTGAAAAAGTTAGCCAAGGCTACTGCCACGTTGGTGAAGCAGAAGTGGAATATGGTTGAGAAGGTAAGTGAGAGATGAAAAGTGGCCATTTTTGGGATATTAATTGACAAATATTAACGATAACGATCCTGAGGATGCTGTGTTCCAATATGTTGTCATTGACTATTATATATTTACATCAACTATTTTGACTTTATTTAGGCCGTTATACAAGCTTATAAGAACAAATTACGTGAAGAAGCAGAGCGCGAAGGACAACGTCATCTTGATGAACTGTTAGAACGCTCGGCCCAAGTGCTCGAAGTACAACATAATGAACTATTAGGTTTACGTACATCACAGGACGATATGGATGAATCTGTTGATAATTTTGAGGATAATGAGGACAATGAGGACAATGAGGACAATGAGGACACTTTAGATGCTCAGGAGCGAGAGGAGGATTCGGAAGATGATGCGAAAGAACTTAATGCTTTAGCTGATGAATCAACTTTGTCGATTGAAGAATTGCTCAAGAAGTATGGATATGGTATTGAACAGCTCAATCATGACAATGAAAGTAAGAATGATAAGGAGAGCGATGATGAGGACGAGAATGAGAATGAAAATGCTGATGTTAATGTTAATGCTAATGAGAATGAGAATGAGAATGATAAGGAGATTGACATTGAGATTGAGCATGATAACGAGATCGATAACGAGATCGATAATGAGAATGATAGTATGGACATTACCGATGACAATGCCAACGCTGTTGTTGAGACTCATAGGCAGAATAAGCATAATCTGGTAGTGGAGTTACCAAAAACAGAAGTCAGGGTGGTAATAGTTGTTCAATCATCACCCAAATGCGTCGTAAATGAACCGCAGCCGCCCACACCCGAAAGTACGTCTGCATCAACTGCCAATATACGCACTCGCATACCACCTCTTCTCCGCGGTCAACTTCGCGAGTACCAACATGTCGGACTCGATTGGCTAGCCAGTCTATATAACAACGGACTCAATGGTATTCTCGCTGATGAAATGGGTTTGGGTAAAACAATCCAAACTATTGCTCTATTGGCGCACCTTGCTTGCGAAAAAGGCGTATGGGGTCCTCATCTCATTGTAGTGCCAACAAGTGTCATTATCAATTGGGAAATGGAATTCAAGAAATGGTGTCCTGGTTTTATTATCTTAACTTATTACGGCAATGCTAAAGAGCGCAAGCAAAAGCGGCTTGGATGGTTTAGAGAACATAGCTTTCATGTTTGTATTACTTCTTACCAATTAGTGGTTCAGGATGCTAGCATATTTAAGAAGAGGAAATGGCATTATTTAATACTCGATGAAGCACATCATATCAAGAACTTTAGATCTCAACGATGGCAGACTCTTCTCAATTTTAATTCGCAAAGTAGATTGTTACTTACTGGAACGCCCTTACAAAATAACTTAATGGAACTGTGGTCTCTGCTCTATTTTTTGATGCCACAAGGAATAACAAAGAATATGCCATCTGGATTCGCTAATCAGAAGGAGTTTCAAGAATGGTTCTCGCACCCTGTCGATCGTATGATTGAGAGTAATGACCAAGTTGACGAAGATGGGCGTGCTGCTGTGACTCGACTTCACACTGTTCTGCGTCCATATATTCTTCGACGTCTTAAGCGTGACGTGGAAAAGCAGCTGCCAAGAAAGCGAGAAATAGAGGTCAGGTGCCGTCTATCAAAGAGGCAAAGATTTCTGTATAGTGATTTTATGTCGCGTGGCACTACAGTAAATACCCTCCGATCGGGAAATTTCTTGGGTATTATTAATTGTCTCATGCAGTTGCGCAAAGTGTGTAATCATCCTGACCTGTTTGAAGTACGTCCCATTCGTACGTCATTTGCCATGTCGAGATCAGCTATTGCAGATTATGAGATCAAAGAATTTCTTATCCGGAGACGAATATTTAGAGATTCCGAGGAAAATGAGTTGAAAATTGACTTTCTCAATCTTCAACTTGTTAACTTTGAAATGAATGAAGATTGGTTGACATGGAGTGAGCTAGCTCGCATATCTCCTGAAAGTCTGATATACGAAAAGATTGACTGGTACGGAGCAGTGAAGAGGGGAAGTTGGTCAGCTCCAAAGTATATTGATTATAATAGTATTACGGAGTTTCAGCGTAATATTCAGTATCGCTCTAGGCTTGCAATTAAAGCGCGATGGGAATATATCCGATATGTTAACGCATTTCGTAGTAAACGTCGCCCATTATACGGCACTGGATTGGTCAGGTTGTGTAAGATGTTGGGCTCTGTTCCCGTCGAAAGAGCGCTAATCGATTCCAATAATCCTAAGAAATATTGGTCGACGATGACCAGCTTTGCTGCTCTAGTCAAGTCGCCCGCTCAACGATATGCCGAAATGGAAGAGATAATAAAGCGTTACGCTTTTGTCACCCCAGCAGTAGTAGCGCGCGACCTAGTTAAATATACATTGTCCATGATGTCGGACGAGCTACGTCATAAAATAAATACGGAAGTAGATGATATATATCATCCCATTAGAGTCAAGCTACAGATAGCGTTTCCTGACAAGTGGCTGGTGCAGTACGATTGTGGTAAACTACAGAAGCTGGATGTGCTGCTTCGTCAATTGAAAGCTGAGGGTCATCGAGCTCTTATATTTACTCAGATGACTCGTGTATTGGATATATTGGAAATATTTCTCAATATGCATGGGCATAGATATCTTCGGCTTGATGGTGCCACTAAAGTGGAGCAACGACAATTGTTAACCGAGAGATTCAACCATGATCCTAAAATACTGGTATTTATTCTGTCTACGAGATCAGGAGGACTGGGCATTAATCTAACAGGAGCTGATACGGTAATATTCTACGACTCGGACTGGAATCCGTGTATGGACAGGCAGTGTCAAGACAGGTAATATATGAAGTTATTGTTCTATAATAGAATTGGTAATCGCGTGCAATATACATGGATATATTATGTTATACATGTTGTATGAAAGTATATTTATATATGTATCTATTTTCATAGATGCCACCGAATAGGACAAACACGTGACGTGAGCATATATCGATTCATCAGTGAGCATACTATAGAGGAAAATGTACTTCTCAAAGCCAAGCAGAAACGTAAACTAGATAAATTAGTTATGACTGAAGGTGATTTTACAACTGACTATTTCGAAAAGATGAAGTGGCGTGAATTGCTGGATGTAATAGCACCGAAAAGGGATGAAGATGTAAGCGATGATACTTTAGCAGGTCCAGCCTTAGAACAATGTCTTGCTATGGTAGAAGATGATAAGGATGTTAATGCTGCCAGAGTAGCCCGAATTGAGGAGGACATTGATTTGACGGAGTTTGCTGAGGGCAGTAATTCTGCTGCTGAAAATGCAGCCACGACTACGGCTGCTGAAACATCAGCAGACATGGAGACGGGGGCAGCGGAAGCGGATCAACAACAGTCAGCGGAAGCGGATCAACAACAGTCAGCGGAAGCGGATCAACAGCAGTCAGCGGAAGCGGATCAACAACAGTCAGCGGATACATTATCACCGAATAGCGATACAGATGACACGGGCGAAAGTGATAAGGCCGTAGATCATGTGGACAATTACATGCTTCGATTTATGGAGAGGGAACTTGGTATATCAATTGATAGTGATATTAATACATGAAAAAGTATTATAATTGCAAATAATATTGTTAATTCAACTTTGGGTACGCGTGAATATGTGTGAGCAACGTTGAATAAGGCTGGAGTGGTTTATTATTTTATTTTCAAATAGTTAATTCAGAAACAATCGACAACATCTGAGGTCTATAGAATGAGTATTACAGTGTTCCGTAACTATATTAATGAGTTGTATTGAGTATTAATATGTATTGATATGGCCAATTGCATAGGATTAACTCATAAAGCAAATGAATTTGTTGATGTAGAGTCAAACTCATTGCGTCCACAATGCTTACTGAAGCAAGCATAGTTTCTTAACTTACAGGGGTCACCCGCGAATTGTGTGAATCGGCGTAATTTAGAAGTATATAGCAATAGACATTATAATTGTCGCGAGCAACCAGGTGTAAATTGCCATTACTCAATAAATTCTTGTCGTATACTGTACATTATGGAAGGATACTCTCCTTTAACGTTTTGAGATCTGGACAATTCAACAGAACGGAAAATTGCTATTACTATTGCTTGTGTCCATATTAGATAATATTAGTTTGTTTTAACGAAGTATCTACTGATTTCCATTTTAAATCTTTCAATCCTGAGACAATTTGGCCGTTTATTTGCACACCTGCATAATTTTCAGTTATCTTTCCAATTCAAAATATCAATAACTATAAACCATCAACGCGACCAAAGTCTCTCACACTAATCGAAAAAATGTTTGTTTGTTCACATCAATTCCACCGCAATTCATGTGTGTTTGACGTTAAAGCCAATTGTGCCTTTCTTTAATTTTGCCAACGAACCCAGAGTGGAAGTTTACGTTCCAAAAGAAAATCAATCTTGGCTTCTTTCACTTCCGATGACGTTATAGATAGATTATACACAGTAGCGTGCTGCTGTCGTGCGACAAACTGAGAGTGCTTACGTCATCGAGTGTAACCCATGTTCGCACATGTATCACTCTTGATCTCTCTTCTAACTAACAGAATGGATGCAAACCCCACAGAGTATACCCCGATAACTCTTCCTACCATCGATCTTTCTCTATTCTCATCTTCAAAACCTCAATCTACTCTTCTCCTCAACTCTCTATCTACTGCGGCGTCGACTTATGGGGCGTTCTACGTTACTTCGTCATCATTCACACTATCTGATGAGCAAGCGATTATTAGTGCAACGAAAGAATTCTTCTCCCTGCCTAAAGAGGTTAAGGAGAGCGTGTATTATAGAAATGGAGGGTTCGTTAGAGGATACATTCCTATGGGCGGAGAATCTGGATCCGAAAGAACAGAAATGAAAGAAGCATTCTCGTATGGATATGATTGGGATAACCGTGACGTAAGTGATAACCTGAGTAATGAGAATGAAAGGAACTGATAAAGATAATGCAAACTAATAATAAGCGGCACATTATCAATTACACTACTAACCACATATCATCGACAACAAGCCCCCTGCCTCAGTCCTTTCTCCATTCTCTAATTCGTTGGAAGGACATAATCAGTGGGGACAATTGGTTGATATACTAGGCGTCAAATGGAAGAATGTGTTGACAGACTATTATGCTAAAATGATGCAGATAACAAAAGATTGCATTAAAGCATTGGAGATGGCAATCGGAAGAGATATACAGCAACCAGACAAAAGCGGAGAAACCATATCGATGATAAGATTATTTCATTACTTTCCTCATCTGAACGACGGGAAGATGATTGGCAGTTCACCACATACGGGTGAGTAGAGAATGTATGAACACTCAAGAAAGCATAAACGTCAACATGTGAAGCATAGGGTGATACTTAACGGGCTCATTTATGACTATTGAGATCATCATACAATATATTATACACAATGTATACTAAAACCTTCTCCTCTTTTACATGATAATTCTATTTCCCCCCTATTCAAACCTCGAACCCATTACTTAAACTCCCAGACTGGGGTCTTCTAACTCTCGTGCTCCAACCCAACTCTCCTCGCGGTCTTCAGATCCATTACAATAATCAATGGTGGGATGTTCCCTCTAAACCGGGTTCCTTTATAGTTAACTGCGGCGATTATTTGTCACTAATGACGGGTGGAGCAGTTGTCTCTCCATTACATCGCGTGGTGAGCGATGGTGAGTCAGAGAGATATTCATTGGTATTTTTCTATTATCCTCATTATGATACATGTCTTCCGAGCGGGCAGGGAAGTAACCTTAAGCTGAGTTTGCTGATGGATCAGAGTGTGAAGTATGAAGGTAATGATGACGATCAAAAAAAGAATGGAACTGAAGGTGTTACATTTGGAGAGGTGAGTCAAGAAATTTGTTATTATTGTTCGATGTTAAGTATCAACTCTTATGGAATTGTTTCCGTATATAGTACATTAATCGTAAATGGAATCAAGTCGCAAGGGGAGATTATTTTGTTTGACAAATGATCACTGCTGAATATTTTGTATACTGGATTATATTCACACAAAAAATAGTAAATTGTTAACATTAATTATAGGACTGACATTGGTGATGTAGGAAATTACGTAATATATTGTATTATTTAGTCTAGCCAGAACGTAATGTTGATTATTGAACCCCATTATATAACGAAATGCGTTATAACGAATTTTTGTTATAATTAGAAAATTTGTCATAGATACAGTAAATGTTGTCATACTATACAATTTCACGTGAATATGAATATTCTGAGTTAATCATGTAACGTATTGTAATGAACGGCATTTGGTAAACAAATGAGTAATGTTGACTTTGCATTGTCTAATGAAGGTAAGGCCGATTGTATTCTCTCAAAATGAATCTCCGATACATAAATATTCTAATTTCTTACAATTTTCTAACTTTGAGTGATCCATTATAATTATATTAATCTTCTTGCGCTAAAATGCTTTTTACTCTCAATAGGCAAAAGATTGTTCTCTCTAAAATACTGCAAGCGAGACCAAATTCGCTCTTTCCACTGGGAGTTTCATTAGTGTGAACTTGTGGCATCCAGCAATATTCGGTCCATTCAATATCAGTGCATTTAGAACCACTTAAATCCTGAATAGTAACCATTTTATTTTATAGTGCTATTAATCTATGTACGTTTAATGGAATATAGCGCTATATGCAATTTTCAGACGTATCAATTATATACATTATAATACTGGATTCAATTTTAATCGAATTGGAGTCTCTGGCTCATCCGTGTTTACGTATTTTTTTGGGTATCTTGGCAAAGTCCAAGACTAACGTTTATATTCTTCTTTCTGAGTGCGCTTGTGTATTTATTCATTATTCGAGATCACATAAATTTGTTCTTAGACTCACGATTTGAATATAAGGCGTTAACTGGTGCCATAACTTGCGAAACGCATCCTATTTAACAATTTCAACGTGCTATCGTTTTCGAGACCTGCAATAAAATCACGATAGACCGATTTGTAACTCGTTTCAGCTGGTAAGAGTGTAAGCGATTGAGTAATTCGGTTGACGTTTCTACCAGGACTTGGTAATCCATGAATTTCAACATAGTTTTCGAGAAAATTCTTCATGATGGTAGCAACAGTTATATCAATGGTTATTTTGGTTTTCTATCGCTGCACTTTTTTTACATCATACCATGAACGCGCGGTATTATACCGTTTGTTTCTAGGTGACTCTGATGTTTTCAAAATGAGTGCGACCAATTCCTAACATATTGAGATGCGTTTTCTGACAAAGCGGCGTGCAATCTCAGTAGTAAAATGTTCGTTTATTAACACGCGTTTTCTTTTTAAGACGTCGACTGGCAGTTATTTCTCCACCATTCATTGCTTTCAACTGGGCCATTAAAGATATGTCTTGTTCGGATCTAGCGAGAGCTTGAAACGCCTCACGTAATTCGGCTCAGAATCATTTTTGGGCAACCACAATTGCAACCTATCTCCAAGAAACGTGTTGCTTTTTCGTATTCAGTCATCACAACCATATAATATATTTTATGTTCAGTTTGTCTGATTTTGTAAAATTTCCTCTACATATCGTATTAAATATATATGGGATTACCTCTATTAATATGTAGTTGACGATACATATGCCGTATATAATAAATGTCTAAGCCACCTGTATGCCACAATTCTGGGTAATTCTCATCAAGAAAGGCTTTAGCAAGACGACTACTACGCTTGGAGTCATTGTCTTGCTGAAACCTCCATTTACCTACCCCGAGCATTTGGTCAATTTCTGGGAAATGTTGCTGTTTGTCAAAAGCAATAAACTCATCGAGTTGCTTATTGTTGCTAGTCCATCCATCGGATAATTGTTTATGTCCACAAATGCACCACACGCACAAATGCACCACACGGGACTACATCGGAGTACTCCACATGCAGTGCAGAATCCATATCGAGAGTAACAATGGTTTTCCCATTCACCCCACGCCATAATTTTTGTTCGATCCTTCGACAGACCGTACACCCTTATGCCAACGTTCATCTGTCCGACTCCAATCATTGTTAAGATGATTTTGAGCCCATTATACACGTTTTTGCTTGTGGCCGTTAGTAAGCATAGGTTGGCTCTTGGGAGGGGTTTTTTGTATCCAAAGTCGTTTAGATGGCTGATAACTGTTGCATACGTCACACTTACGCCTATTTTTAACAACTTTTTTGCCAAAGTTCGTATTGACAAGGAAGTGTCTCGCCGAATGTATTGCCTGAGTGCTTTCGAGGCATTTCCAGTAATTTTTCTCGGGCGACCATTACCACCAGCATGCTTAGTAGTTCCAGTTTATTTATATTGCCATATATTGTTGAGAGTGGTATGTAGCTCGCAAGCATCGCGCACTCCTTCATTTCACAAATATAATAAAGTTTTCCGTTATAATTCTTTCTTGGTAACAGACATCGTGTAATATGTATCAAAAAAAGTTATGTATGGATGCGATAAAAAAAGAGTTTAAATTGATCCCTAGATCTTTGTGTTTATTTTGAATTAAACGCGTTAGCGTCACAAAATTGGGCATGCTAGACGCGGGTTAGTGACGTATACAATTTTCCGTTTTTTTTTTTTTTTTATATAAAAAAAGTTTCTGTACAACTGGATAAGTTTATCTTCTATAGTTTTTTTTTAATATGTTCATCAACCATTTAACCAGGTCTTCTAGGCGTTTACTCCCTTATGGCATCCGCCATGTGGGAACCGTAGCCAAGCAAACCGAGCCAATACTTTTTAACCGGCAACGTGAAATCGACTATTTCAAAAAGAGATTCAAAAGCAAAGTGCCAGGACTTCACATCATCCTGGGTCCCCCAAGCACTGGGAAAACTGCTTTAATGCGCAAGGTAGTGAGTGATGCTGGCATGAACCCTCTACTTATCGACCTCCGTAGCGGACAATGCGACACACCAATGGCCTTATACTATTCAATTATCGAACAATACAAAACGTTTTATGACAAACTCAAAACTTTGTCCAAGAGTGTTAAGGCAGTCAATATGGCAAGTTATGAAATCCAATTTAACGAATTGACCTCTGGAGTTACTGCTGGGACAGCAGTTACTCGTCTGCTTTGCGAAATTAGTAGTAGGCTTCCACAATGGAGATGGTGGAGTAGCATGGATGTACCACCACCCATCCTTGTCATTGATGAGGCAAATAGGTTTGACCAGTTGAGTGAAGTATCACCTGAATCCACTAGTGTTATCCAGACATTTCTTCAGTGGATGGTACTGAATACGAAACAAGAACAAAAGTTCCACATAATCCTCACCTCCTCTGATTCGTTCTTTATAAACTGGATCCGAAAATGTAAGTTTGATTTGTCTCTGTACATTGCTGTATATTTTCTTTTCTTTCTTATGCATATTTGTACCATTTTTGATAGATATAAATCATATTCATTTTAAGCCATATGTTGTTGGTGATCTGTCCAAAGAGAATGCTGAAGAATTTTTTGAAGAACATGTACTTATGAAATGTGAGTCTTTTGAATCTTCTTTACAACCTTTTTTTGGACACATGATCAATGCTTACACAATGGCATCCCTTCTTTGGAGCAGATGAACCTTCCATCCGCAAAGAGCTCACAGGGCAGTTTCACCACATTCATAGAATTACAGGCACTCGCATGTTTCTTATTAAACAGTATGTTGATCAATACTCAGTTCAAGGAAAATTTGAAGGTATGTTAGCAGATTTCTCCACCTTTCATTTAAAAAGCTGATTCTAATGATCTGGAACCTGATTCATAGATTGCTTATTTGACTATTACTTAAGTGCTTATGATCAATTACAAACTGGTCTTTATCCTGAGACTCTTAAGGGTATAAAGCCTGCTCCAGCTTGGCAGCAAGATGACTTCATTAAAGCCATGCGATTTATTGTGAAGAATGCAGATCAAGGATTTGTTGCAGAAAGGGATTTGATAAGAGAGATTGGCCCAGAAAAACTTCTATCCCTTGTTCACTACAACTTTCTGCATCGCCGACCAACTCCTATATACACCTTTGACATAGTCAACCCACCAAATGAACCAATTTTGACCCCAATGAGTCAGCCGGCATTGCGTGCGATGGAAGATCTCTTGAAAATGGTTGATGGAAAAGCTTAGCGATATTGGCTTCATAACTGTTCTCCAGACTTTTCATGCTTGTAGTATTTTTGATTGCCATTATAATAAATAATGATATGTTCTGGTTTTGTTGCAGCACGTGTTTATTTTTAAATATCTGTTTTCTTCCCTGGTCAAGCTTTTATTGACAGTATAAGGGTAAAATCATTATTTCTATCATCAGTAGTAGTGTTAAATCTTGCTATTAGCACTACAGAACTTTAGCAATCAGGGATTGTATCCCGTTTTAGAACCTAGACTTTTAAACTATCCCTGTTAAAAGAAATTGACATATTTACTATAGTAATAGGCTAGATTTATTTCAAATAGTGCATGCAAAATTCTACAATTTAGATAGTAAGTGTAAATCCCAGATACAGTCATCAATTGTCATTTGTAGTATTAGCTTAGAGTAAGAATAGCTAAAGGTTCTGTTGGAATCTCAAAACAGCTAGTGCACTGCCACTCTCCAAGGTGTCTTTCTGTCTCCCTTTTGACAATTGCCCAGAGGTTTTCAATGAGGTTAAGGTCAGGACTGTTAGAAGGCCAATCCATGATTTCTGGGACATTTTCCTTAAAAATTCTTAGCCATGCAACTAGTATGTTTAGGATGGGTCTGTATTATTTCATCAACAATCATTTCACTGACAGTACATTTCACTGACAATTAACTACCAAAAAAGGATAATGTTGGTGAAGATTTGTCAGTGAAATGATTGTCAGTGAAATGATTGTCGGTGAAATGACTGTTGATGAAATAATTGCCTCCCATTTAGGATCATTGTCCTGAACCACTTTTTTCCCAGCATTCTGTTTACCTCTGGGAGATGTCTTTCTACTATTTCAACATAGAGTTTACTAACCATTATGCCTCAAAAACAGAAAAGACTAGTCTTTCCTTTGATACAAAATCCTCCCCAAGCAAAAATCTTATATCTGTCTTTTGGCATTAAACAGACAGGCCTTGTATTTTTGTACTAACATTTAATTGTGTTGCTAAACAATTGGGAGGCAGTTTCATCAGTAAAGGTTGTCTTTTTCCAATTGTCATTAAGGTGACTATGGGTCCATGCAACATGATTTTCTTTATGGGTTGATGTAAGCATTGGGGTAGACTGTTCTTATAACCTTTTTTAGCCAAATGCTTAGTTATTGTTGTGCAATAAAGCTCCACACCATTCTCACAGCAATTGATTTTCCAGACATAGAAGAATCCCGACAAACATAGACTGATTGCATGTGACATGCTGGCAGTAATCTTTCTTGGTCTGCCATTGCCCCATTTAGACACTCCCATTTTTCTCAAGTTTGTTTATATTGTAATATATTGTACTCAATGGTATATGAGTATGGGAGTGTAATTCAGAGGCATCACATATCCCTTCGTTCCATAAATGTAATAGTGTTTGACATTGTGTTTTTTTAGATGATGGTGACATTTTAACTTTCAATCAAAGAAAACGGAGCAAACAAACTCAAATCAAAAGTTTGTGAGCAGGTAACAACAAAACGCGCACAATTTGCATTTTTAATGACGCGATTTGGACTCAAATTGGGTAAGTTACACATGTACAAAAAACTCGTAATAACTTTCCAATTTTTTTTTCTTCACACTGTAGTTGTACTCATGATAGGAACTTGTACAATCATGCAAATGTTCGGGTGTATCAATGACAGAATCGAGAATTTAAGACCCGACAAAAAAGTTCGAATCACCTTTTCTCTCTTTTCAATAAACATGTTTAAAACGAAAGAAAGCAACGGTAAAGATCTGTTTGAAAGCACCTAATACTTGGACGACATTCTAATTATCTCTACTATTCCATTGCAGAACTAGAACTATTTCCGACCATCAAAGAAGTAATCAAAGAGCTCTTTCCGGATGCATCAAGCGCTGACGTTAAGAAATATACGAAACAGGTTTCAAACGCTGACGAATATGATCCTCTGTTAGTTATTAAGCCAAATGAAGCGTGGATCGCGGCTCACGGATGGGCAGCTTATAATGCAGTGATGGATCAGATCGCTACCTATAATCTCACTAGGGGACGCAGAGATGAAAACAGTCGTCGTATTTTCCACTTCAGAGGCGTTCAAGAGCTGTATTTCGTTCGAGACACCATGTTTGCTAATGGTATCATTCCAAACGCATTCCACGTGCCATCTACTTTGCGACCTTTTGCTGCGCCGGGCGCTAATAATCTAATACCCATCGGACGTGTTTACATTGTGCATAAGCTGGGATCGAAAAAATCTGAGTATGGGGAAGACACGCGGTTTTTTCATGTGAATTAATTGTTATTTTAGTTCTGTGATAACACTCGTTTTAAATTGGGTATTGTCTCGTTGTATCTTTGTACTTGCAGCAATAAGATAGTATTTTTCGTAATAGAAAGTTCCCTCTCGCCGGGAATTGTTTGAATCACTTGATTGCACATTTAGCTTAATAAAGTATCTGAAGGCTTACCAGGCCTATTGGAAATATAACACCTTTAGCGTTCAATCGTAGGTGTAAACAAATAAAGAACGCAAAATTCCATATTGGAAATATAGAGAGTTCCGCTTGAACCAAATTTCTTGTTAAAAGCAATCACGGAATAACCGAAAAGTCTCTAACACGCCGGATGAGAGAGGAGGACTATTCCAACCGAATTAGTCACTAATGTCTCATTGACTGTCTTCTATGAGACCCTCAGTTTTTGGATATCGGGTGAAGGGACGCAAGCAGTTATATCACGTGACCATTTGTCATTAGTAGAGGCTTATGAGATTATGGTCGATGTTGATATTAGGATAATAATCAGGTAATAATGCTGATGTTAAAGTTAGGAAAGAGTACATATTTGTTTTGTTAAATAATGACTACGAACGTTTTCGGTACATCATAACAAGTATTAGTATGCTGGCTAAAGAATAGACTCTTTCCGAGTTGTTTTTAGTATTTTACCGAATATGTGTAAATGCTTAAAGACCCCGTATGTCTTGATAGGTAAAACAAATTGAACATTATAAGCGCGATAAATAAACACTTGTTTATTAGAAATTGTTGACAACGAAATTTTAACGTTCTCGTGTTCATCAGCTACTATTGTACATTTTCAAAATTTGAGATTTTATGTCAAACTTTATTTAGTTTTTTCGTATTGCAGTTTACCATTCACATCTTTCTCTTTAAAACCGCTGTTAAAAAGAGCAAATATTTTCCTTGCCTTTTCAGTTCTTTTACGTAGAGTGTCGTTGGAGATTTTATCCCCAATTTGTTTTCGAACTTCTTCATCTGCGAAGCAGAGCGCTCTGCGCCTAACTAATGCTTTGGATGCTAAATCGCTATGGTCTAAACTTTTATAATAATCGCACATCGATAAATTTATTTTTGACATGAGCGATA